>JASCZW010015995.1:0-19497 GCA_034211315.2 Aedes japonicus
AATCCGTACACTCTCTTCACTCGTTGCCACACTTCCGTTTGTTTGCAAATTTTTTAGCTTGGTTTCCTCAATCTTGACGATGGTTGTTCGAATGAAACGAAATTTTATTGGTTTTCAGTAGCGGAGCAACAAAGAGAAATTATAACGTCTGCAGGGTAGTGCACAATTTACAGCAACATACGTTCCAAATAAAAAATTCTTATTTTTTATTTATAATGTAGTGTTGCTTCCAATTACTCCTCAGTGGCAATGATGGCGGCAATTTAATGTTAAACTTGAAATCTTTGTACTATCCTTTGCGAACTAATATTTTTATCTTAAATGTCATACACAGTAAACATTATCATATAAACACAGTAAAAAATAACGAAATTTTTAAAGCAATGTAGAACTTTTTCAATTTTCGATATCAATATCAACATAATTTGTTTAATTTCAAATAAAACATTTGCATGATGTGAACAATCTGAACATCCATCTTGAAAATTGCTAAACATCAAAATGCACGTGTATTTCATTGAAACATATAAATATTTCTCTTAACTACTACTGGAAACACAAGGTAGATTTATTTCAATGCAAAATAAGTGATTCATTTGATTTTAAGGAAGCATTTTCATTTTCCGAATCACGAAATTTATGAATTTCAAGTGAATATTTTCCACTGATAATGTGATTTTAATTTGCGTGTAATCGTTCCTAGAACGTAGGTGAGGCACAGGATTTCAAATAGCAGTGGCAAGATTGTTTTTAGAGAAAGAAAGAGATGCAATTACACCGTCTTCAACTAGTTGTTGCAAAGGCTGAACACGGACATACAACGGACAACACAACGCCCGACGGACCAGAAGAGTAGGATTGCTAAAAGTTCCATCGGCTAGAGTGGAATCGAACACTCACATCGTGACAATACGGTTGAACGACGGCGCATTATTCTCTACTCCGCCCCAAGGCAACTACAGTAGCCGGCCTATTCTGACAAACAAGATTCAACAATTCCAGGCTTGTTTTGGGATGAAAAAATGAGGATTTGAATGCTTTTGATTTTGTCGGTTTTCAAAATCGAATTGCATCAAATAGAACTTAACAAACCGAACGGGTACTCTAATGTGTAAAATATTTACTTTTCAGCATGTTTGATTTTTGAATAAGATTACCTCCGAGAGTTTGTTAACAATTTGTTTTGTAAACGTACTTTGAATTTTGAGTGTCTGGTAGGTTTATAGCTTATCGCTTGTGTCACCATAACATACTCTTAATGTAATTTTTCTGATCTGATATTACATGAAACATGAAAATCGCATACTTTTCAAAACGGGTACTTCGCAAATGTAAACAGCAAATAATTTAGGAAATTTGATTCATCATAGACGAAATCAAATTCATATGCATTCTATCTGCCATTCCTAAATATTTGAAAATAGTTCAGAAACACTGGTTCTATTCAACTAATTCTCTTCTATTCCAAAAGTAACAAGAGTGCTTATGTATTCTATCCAGTGATTCGTTTTATTGAGAAGATTGTCTCTATTTATGGTATTTTGGCCCGATTCTTTAAAAACAAGTGCCACATATAAATTCGGCGTGTTTTGCTCCTATAGATACGGATAATATCTTAGGATAGGATAATATAACTACCACTTTTCGCTCAACAATGCGAAACAATAGAACCGTAAAACGGAGTAACATTGATCAGCGGAGTAACATTGATCGTCTGCCCATATTTTGAATAGTTAAAATGTCGAGTAATTCATGATTAAGGCCTAAAGCCAATTGTAAACAACGTTTAAAGACAACTTCAATTTCTTTCGCATCTCAAAACATTTTCACGAATTAAAAGCAGCATATTGGAGAAGAACGTTTGCCCTACCATGTGGCGTGGTTGTATATTGCAGCACTCTTGTGGTTAGTGGAAAATTAACGTTTGAAGTGATTGTTTACCATTGGATTTTAGGTCCTAATAATTAATTACTCGAGTAATAAACCTTTTCCGTTGATAAAATTTCTAACTAGATAGGTGTTTTTTTTAATAACATATTGTGTTGTATGGCTTTCGAAAGCTATAACATTGAAATAGAAATAATCATCTTATCAACATGAAACCCTAGGAGTGGCCAGCAATGTCTGCTAGAACCAAAGATGTGAAGAGAAAGTATTAATAGCCCTAGTAGCACACTTGTAACAAATCAGTTGGAGTGACTGTTATGTGACTCAATTAAGTTACAATCAAGTTGCTGCAACCAATTTTGATCAGTATGTGCGGTTTGGGAACAGTACGGCAGGCTGTTAAATTGAATAGGAGCAGTTACGATTGAGCGGAGGGCATCGTACAGGTGGCATCTGATCGAGCACACAATTTTTTACCAAGCTACTCCAGTGTGGGATAGGCAAGGTTAAGTATATCAAGCAAAATTCAAATGAATGTATATTATAAGGATCAAACACGTGTTTTAAATTAATATGGGTTTGTTTCAACAAAAATAATAATGACCAGCACATGAATAATGGGTTCCTTTTCAGTAATACTAAAGAATCGTAGGTATTCAATATTCAGCGATTCTGTTTGAAGCGCCTGTTTTTCTGAGCCGTCAGTTTGATCACCTACGTACTACCGTTGATTATATTTCAGAATATTTCAAACAAAAACTTTATACACAAAGATCTATCAACGTATGTTCAAGTCAACAACCATACAAATCGGCCAATTGTAGATCGTTATATTTCTAGAATTCTTTTATTTATAGCTAGAAAAATTAATGTGACTGTAGAGAAAAGATTACTCAACCTCTACGCAAACCCTACCTATAAAAGAGTTTTAATGAATGGTATCAAATCTAAAATTTGACAACAAAAAGCTCCTAGCCAACTACATCAGGTCCTTTATCGAACCTGTTGCATAATTGGTGATGCACTCGCGTACTTAGTGTTAGTTGGTAGTTGTGGCTTCTTGTTCCACCGGTTATTGTGATTTTTTTTATGCAAATGTTCTTACATGATACAATCGATCGTATGAACCTTACCTCTCAGTGATTTATTAATTAATTTTCCACTAATAGTTGAGCGCATAAGACAAAACTTAAAAAAAAAATGTGTAGTGAAGAGTTCAAAAATTCGAGTTTGGTTGATGATCTTTTTTAACGTGCCCTAGGAAATATTATTAGGCTTGGGACCGAGCTTTGGACCGATGTGCTAGTAATGACTGAGCCAAGAAAAAAAGAGCCACGAGAATAGAAAATTATTTTACAAAGTTTGGAAAGTCCATGGATGATGTAAAGTTATATACATAAAGAAAAGTAAATCTTAAATGTCGATGAGCTGTTCCGTTGCCTTGCATCGCTAAACTTATTTGTTTAAACGGTTTAAACGATCACATTTACTGGTTGGTCACTGATTTTTTCTAATCTAATCCAATACAAACGCAGCAGAATTAAACAGCATTTATTAATTTTAAAAAACAAAATAATATCCACTGATCTTAATTAATAAAAGAATATCATATGATCCAATCGAATAATATATGTATACAATCTGGAATCATCTTTCTTGTAACCTTGATGCAGATTAAATTTTATTATTTTCCAAATGATTACAATTGAAATTGACTCGTTCAACCTTAACATGAATTCATGAATGTAAAAACTTTTATGCATCGAATCCAATATCTATGAACAAATACACGGAGATTAAACAGTCCCGTTTTAAAAATGCGTTTTGTTGTTTTAAACCAACAATTTTGTTTTGAAACAAACAGGCATGTTGGTTGTTTGTGCTTAAAAACATTATGGTTGTTCTCAACTAATGTTTTTATTGTTTCCACCTTGAAAGGTGTTTATTATTACCGAAATACAGATTGCGTTGACTCAGGAAAACAAATTAAAATTTAAGATTGATTCAACCAAAGCGGCGGTTAAATCAAACTGATATTTTAGTTGGTGAAAAAATAACTAAAAATTTAGTTTGAAACAAACTATTTTCTTGGGTTTTTTTTCATTTTTTGTCATCCGGTCATGCTGCATGCTGTGACGGTGTCATTCAACAATACCCAAACATATATTTTCGCGGAAGTTATCATCTCAGGTGAAAATTTGATACAAAAAATCGCTTAGTTCATTCGTGTTTTAATGTTTATCCAATAAAAAGTAACAGCTCAAAGGCCAGAGCATCTGGATCCTCCTGAAACTGTAAGTTTCTGGTAAGAAAACCGTTAAGCCCATAAATAATACACCTTTTTCTCTTCAGTTGTATAAAGAATATAAAGCCCCCAACACAAACAACACCCAGATCATCGACATACTGGTACAGATGTGCGAAAGAGCAATAGATTTGCCCGCCCTGACAGAGTATGAAAAGAGCTTTATTTTGAATGCCGGCTAAAGTTTTGAGTTGGCGATTGCGGTAATATAATATTATGTGAAATAGAAGTGTACAAGCGATTAAAATGTTCGTATATACAAAATTTTACTTTCATAAAACCTAATAATAGTAGAAAGGCTCGCATTAACATTTGTAGATTTCTATTAGATTGAGAGAAGTCTATTAATGTAAATGTGCACTTTTCTAATGTTTTTAGCATTTTATTCAAATAAATATTCTGGAAATTATAGAAAAAATGTAGGTGATTGTGAACGAAAATGTTTGTTGTTTCAACTGTTTTCGTTTGTTTGTTTCAAACAGCAATTAAGTTTATATAAAACTAAAATTTGTTTGAAACAAACCATAAGTGTTGGTAAAATCAACCAACGAATCTGTTTGTTTTCGTGCTGTCATAATGGAACAACCAACAGAATGGTAAATTGAAACGGATGTCAGTTGAACTTAACTGCACAATTTCCGATACAATTACTTCAAAATTTTAGTTTGTTATAACCGCCATAGGTAGTCAAATCAAACTAATATGATGTTTGTGCCCAATTCAACTTGAAATTCCGGTAAAATTAAACTAAAATATAATCTTTTTCTCAGTGTATGATGTACAAAATACCTCATTTTTTTTCTGTTGGCCTATTTCCTCCCATGGGATACCTCAACATGTAAAATGAAAATATATTTACATGTTTACATTTATAGTTGAAATTCCGCATCCTAAAAATTGAATATGATTACGAATAACCTCATAATATACAATGATATGATGAAAACAACACGATGTCATAATGAAATCTCGAGACATTTTTCAAACAGACGTATCTGATTTTGTAAACAAAGAGAGAACGTAAATTTGTCAAAACTCTTAGCACCCTCACGGAAAATAGTATCATATTTTGGAAATGATATTCCTTTTGTTGGTGGCCCTTGTTTGCAAGAAAGTGCTAGGGGTGTCAAGAATTTAACGTTTGAATCTTACTACCCCTCTTGATTTGAAGGTACACGAACTTCAGTCGCACCCCTCACTTCGCTCTTGTCAAATTGACTACACTGCTCAGGCTACGCCAACCAGCGTCTCCATGTTTCAGCTGCCAGTAGGAACTTTTGCGGACCAGAGGGTAGGTCATAACCGCCTTCCTCACCATTTGAAGCCCTCCGAAAATTTACTATTTTCTAAGAATCATTACATCCCTAGGAAGTAATCGACATAAGTTTAAAAATTGATTTCGAATCAAATTGAGTCGTGTCCAACCGATTTACTATTTGGCGTGGAAGTACTCTCACTCTCCAACATAGCAATTGTATATCCGTGAACCGTGCTTAGCGTGCGGCAAAATTGAATCGCGGATAAGAAAGGGCGTGGGTTGAATGTTTCGGAACAGGTTGGTTTACCGATGATAGTTTCTCGATGAAGCATTTATACAGGGTTTTCTTTTTCGTGTAACATCAATTGCCCTACCGGAATCATTTCCTTCTACTCAGTTATTTTGAGCAGCGAAAAAAAGCTCCTTAATCCTCGACGGCTACCCGGAGTGCAGAAACCTGCCATCGACTGGAACGGAGAGGACGATGATAACAGACAGCGGTGGATGGTGACAGTGGCTACATGAAGACAACTGTCTGATTTGCACTCTCATATACATCTATACTTCAAGTATGTTTGTACATGTCGTGGTACACTGAACAATAACAATAATGAGGAATCCAGAAGGGAAGCAAGCACAGAGCGAACTCTCATCCGTTGAGCTGACAAAGTTGATTGCTCCGTGCCGCGAGGTCATTGAATAGTTGGACAGAGGGATCACATGTACACAAGAAACCAGAAACCGAGCCGAGGCCGAGGCCACCGGGACCGGGATCTCTTCTTTTCATATTTTTCTCGCTTTTTCCTCGTTCTGACGATGACGATGGCTGACTGTTTTGGCACGACTTGGCGCTTCAGCCCGGTTCATGTTCTGCTTCTTCATCAAATCAACGCCTGCTTTGCTCGCATCATTCACCCCATACCGCTGTACTTACACTTGAATTACGTTCTATTTGATGTTGTGGCAGTATTTTTGAGACACTTAAAATTGTAGAATACTTTTTACAAGCTCCTCACCGCTGTCCCACAAAAAATCTCAACAGGGTTAAAAAAAATACGTTCACATTCATATCAAACTGTCATATATCAGACGGCCGAAATCATTCTGTGCCGCACAGGACTCGCACTTACTCATCATTTAGGACGTTCGTGACGTCGTCGTGCTCTCGGTCAGTGTGATTCATCCGGGATAACGCTCGTTGTTGGCCCATGTAGCCGTCGCCTACTACATACCATTTTCCGATGGCAGCGAGGTGAAGGAAGCGTTTTATTTATATGGAGCTTAGGTTGCCTTCTTTTCTATTGCAGGAGGCAGAAAGTCAGAAAGGTGAAATAACATATAGGAACAGAACCAATGAACTACGATATTCCATGACAAAGAAATTGGAATAGTGAGTGCTGCTGTGTACTTAGTTCATGACTCAGTTCTAGCGAAGGATTTCGTAACTTAGATTGTAAAGCGAAAGTATAACATAACCAAAAATAGTCAACAAATCTAAGTTGTGATGTTCTGGGCCCCGTATAGTACAATCATATGCATCCTGATTTAACTATATAGTTAGCTTGGATTGAGGATGTGCATGAGCACGATCGACCGCCAGAGGTTGCTAGTCCGTTGTTTCCAGATCATCTATTTTTACACAGAGAACCAACAGATGGAGCTTGAGAATAACATACATCCTTAATATGTAAAAACTGGTGACCCTAAATTAAGGCAATACCGACCCACCAGGAAATGGAAGGAAGGTGTTAACGTGATACTTGCTTTGTTCAAAACCGAGGAGTTTTTTGCACTTTCACGAGAAATCACTGAAATAGTGGATAAAACGGTTGGGTTGGAAGCAGGGTTCGTTTGGATAAACGAAGAAGATCAAGAAGATGCACGATATATATATATTTAAATAGAAGTACAAATTTCAACCAAGAGTAAGGACGCCATTGGGGTCACTCACATAGCGCGATGGTGGTTTTTAATTGTGAAGAAAAGGTTTGATAATGTTTAACTACGCTTTGAACCGATATAGACCAACAGTAAGGATGCTGTTGGTGCCACTCACAAAGTGTGATGGTGATTTCATGGTGAACAGAGAGTAACTTTTAATAGCGCTTAAAAACTATTTTTAATCGATTTATACCAGCAGTGAGATGGTGTTGGGCCACTCACAAAGTTTGATGGATATGTTTGATTGGAACGATAATGTTATTTAAAACTTTTGTGAGCTGATTTGAACCGATTTGTGATCGATTTTATTATGCGGAATATGAATATCTCGTTTACACCAATGCGTTTAAGCCGTCTCAAGATCTACACGGTCTAATTTTCTTCAAATATAAATACTTTAAAATACTATTCTATAAAAAATATGCACAAATCAGTAAACTAAACTGTAAAATAGATACACTAAGAAAAAAAAAAACTCTGATAGGCAACTTTTGCCACCCTGTACGATATTATATAGTGGAATCATTATGTAATGGATTATAAAGTGGAATCCAATCATAAAATGTAAACCGTCTATGTACAGGGTGACCACTTAATTTTTAGTTTCAAATTCCCGGTTTTCTCGGACTAAATGTTAAAAATTTCCCGGGTTAGGTCGCGGATCATGTAGTAATGAACTAGAATAACGAATAGAAAATAATTACTTTAAGCACACAATGTTGAACGAATTGAGTTCCAAAGCTTAATAAAATGATATTTTCAGTATAAGCGTTGTTTATAATATAAAATGACTACATTTTAGGACCCAACGATTTACAAATTCTGCTTTCAGTTTTAGGCCCATGAAGCTAAAGAAAATAATTTAGATGATAGTCTGAAAACAGATGACAGTCTGAAAGTCAGTTTGTGTGTGTACCGCCAAATGATTTCTTTATAATTTTTTTTAAGAAACTTTTCCCAAAGATTCTATGAAAAGTTCTCAGCCATTGCTTGAGAAATTCCTTCTGGCGTTTCTATAGGTATTCTTCAGGAGTTTGTAGCCATTCCTCCAGCGATTCTTTCAGCAGTTTCTTCTGGCAGTTCATTGGCCGTTCTGTTAAACTTTCTTGTAATGACATTTATGGTGGAATCCCTGGGAGACACCTGAAAGAACTAAAAACTATGAGGTGATTGCTGAAACAATTCTTGGAAAAAAACCTGATTTATTGAAGAAATTTAAGAAATTTTGTTTGCACGAGTTTCATAATCTCGTGTATTCAATTCTTCACGTCAAATATTCTGAAAGGGGTTTTGTAGAATTATTTATAAGTTTGTCTAGAATGTTTGCAAGGATTCTTAGATATAAATCTCTAAACATTTCTTCAAGTATTCCGCTGGAACAGTGTTTTTTGAAGTTTCCTCAATCGATTGCTCCACAAAATTCGACAGATCCGACTACAAGGATTGCTATAAAAATATTGTTCTTCTAATTTAGAAATATCTTCATGCATTCATTCCGAATAGAAGAATGTTCTCGATATTTATTTTTGTTATTCGAAGCATGATATTTTGAAAGTGATTTTTGGTTATCTTTAATATCATATTGCCGTGCGAAAACTTATATATCGACATGGAATTTTCATAATGGCCAATGTCGCGAACGTAAACAATGGCTTCTTTCGCAAATTTCTTGTAAATGCAAACTCACTCAAGTAAACAACAACTTCTATTCTAAAGGGAACTCCGCTTTTGTACAATCATCGTGGAAATTCCCTATGATTAAGTTAACATTCTCGAGAAATTTGCGGTAGAAGCCATTGTTTATGATTGCGACCCAATGTCCCCTTATGAAAACTCCATTTCAATATATATTGTGTAATTGTTGAACAATACCAGATCGATGGCACGATTACAAAAAAGGCTTGTTGGCTGTCGATCAGATGGAGCATCGGTAATGATGGGTTCTGACCAATCCGTCAAAAAGCTTCTGAAACGTGTCAGTTCTCATTTGATAATTATCAAATGTACTTGCCACTTTTTGGTTCTTTGTGAAAGCTATACATGCAAGAAGCTGCCAGGAGCTGGAACAGTTGATGCAAGATATTTATAGTTACTTATCATGCAGCCTCAAATGATCCAAGGAATTCCAGATGCTACAAAATATCTTGGATTTGAAGCATCGTTCTGCATCGATCTGCCACCAAATGGATATCGTTCTAGTCAGTTGTCAACAGGAACTGCATCGTATGTTGATCCCAAGAGGCTGTACACTTTGAAGGAGTTCAATTCAATTTCTAAACAATATCCGTACTTTTACGAAAAATATGAGATACAGGCCATCGAAGATCATGACTTGGAAACTTGTTGGAGAAAACTGCTGTGTTTCAAACAAGCAGATGGGAAGCTGGCTTTTATCTTGCTTAGAAAGTTCATTGCGAACTTTCTACAATCTGAATAAGACCATCTAAATTCGAATGTTTGAAGCAAGGTTCTTGCCAAGATTTTCTGCTGTTAAACACAGATGAAAAAGATTTTTTGGTGAAAATTAAAGATGGGCACGCAAAATATTGTGGCAACTCTGGTCGCTACTAACTTACAAGAATGATCCACACGCAAAAAAAAACACAATAGAAACTACCATTTCGAGGGTCAAATTGAGCGCAAACACCAACATTTTCATCTGACTATAAATGCGTTTGATTTTACCATGCCTGCGATTGAAGTCAACCATAGTAGAGTTGGTATCAACATAAGGTCTGTCAAATATACCACAAACGTTGAAGTTTTGAAGATAAACGTAGTAAATTTGACTGAAATTTCATGGTAGTTTTAAAGATAGGCGTAGTCGGGTAAAATGGTAGTTTCTACTGCAAGATTTTTTTCAGTGCTGAATATTTATAGAAGGTAAATCAATTGACACACTCTAAAATTTCACAGATCGTTATAGATGAACACGCTAAGAAAATATGATAATGATAATAACACACAATCTAAATTATGAACAATCATGTGAACATAAATTCCCGGTTTTTTAGAATTCCCGGTTCTGTGGCCACCCTGTATGTAGCATAAAATTGTTCAACTTAGATGTTTGCCGGTCGCATTCGTGTTTTTTAATGATAATGGTTTACTGGACATATGGCAATCGTTTCAGCTTACTGGATAGAAAATCGTGGTTTAAATCTTGGGATTTTGGTTGGGACCTGCTTACACTTCACCAGAATTACGAACTCTAATGTGGCCAATATGGTACTAGATACAAACTTTTATAAGAAATTCCAGAAATTTTCAGGAATATTCGAAATTTCATATTTTCAGTTTATAAACTGTGAACTGTGTTGTTCATCGATATGATTAAAATATTGTCATTAATATCGTTTAGCGACCTGTTTATGTTGGGTAATATAAAAAGGGAAATTACATAAATATTAGAAGTTTCAGATACTCCATAAAGAAAATCCAAAACGTCAATGTTGATCATCGATATGCATTCAAGATGCTAAATAAGTACATGTAATTTTTGCATATACACGTCTGGTTCAAAACCGACCACCTACGCCAAACGACCCTGCTCTAATTCTATCGAGTCGCATAATGTGGCATCTAGCCCGCTGTATGGCGCATTTGGTGTGCCATATAAAGCAGCCAATGCGACACAATAGAATGCAAGCGGCATCGATTGGCACGAGTGATCTTGTCTGGTTATTAACTGCAACGAGTATATTTTCATCTCACAATTATGTGCTCTCAGATGTTGTTTTGGTCATACATATCTCCATGAAGGATTAAATAATCATAATGAAATTTTGACAAGTTATTTGAAAATTTTATAACTTTAATTTGGCGCTCACAAAACTAAAATCGGTACACAAATAGCTCAGTATGTAATCGGAGACTAAACTGTTTGATAATTATTATAATAGGCCGTCAAGTACTGTTTTGTTCATATCTTCGTAACGAAATGTCCGAATGAAAAATAAAATCAATTCTATGGGAATGTTTTAGCTTTCATTTGCTGTCAACAGAACTGAAATCGGTTCACAAATGGCTGAGAAACCGATGTGACATTATTTGACACACACCCACACAAACACAAACACAAACACACACACACAAACACCCCCCCCCCCCCACACACACACACACACACACACACACACAGAGGGACACAGACATGTGCTCAGTTCGTCGAGCTGAGTCGAATGGTATACGACACTCGGCCCTCTCGGCCTCGGATAAAAAGTCGAGTTTTCAAGCGATCTTCATACCCTTCTTTTGGTGTAAGAAGAGTAAAAAGATAGTGGAACGCTGGAAGCTAGAACACGCAGTTCTCCAACATTAGGTTATGTTTCAACATATACCCAAATCAAACAATACAACGGGTTTTGGTCCGGACTGCTAGACTGTCCGGTCTCAAATCTCTCAACCAAAACTTCGTGTTTTCCATCAGCCATCGTTGGGTCCGATTTGAACAGTGATATGGCACTCCATCCTGTTTTAGGATAAACTATTCATGTTCCTTCACTCAGAGAAGCAAATGGTCCTTCAAAATATCGATTTACACTTCGGTATTGATTTTAACACCTGCGTCGATGAAAACAGGTGGCATTTTCAGACCCTTGAACACCATAAAACAAATCTTCATGACACCAGCCGGATGTTTGATTTCGAATTTAAATTTCGCTTGCTCTGGTTGCTAAACAGTCGCGGAAGAGGATTATCATTTTTCCTTTTTCAAAAAGAAGCAATCTCTTCGAATGAGTCACTTGTAGTTCCTTTATCCGGTCCGTAAACAAGTGCAGTTTTACACTTGCTCGGGAAGATACGTGCAAGTCTTCTTTTAATGATTCTTTCAGAAATGTTGCCTTCTTGGCGAGTTCCCTGGTGGAACGTATCTGGTTGGGAGCAATTTTTAAATGGATGGATTTAATCGCGTTTGGCGTATACGCAAACACTTTCCGACTTCTTAAGGACTATACTGTAGGCATTTTTGGATGCGATAAACTGTGGTCAAATGACATTCCACCATTTTGCCGATCTCTCTCGGCATCTTCTGGGTGAATAGCAAACGCATATACACTTCTTGGTTAACATTTTACACGGAAAATCAAAGCATTAGAAAAGTAAGAAGATCCAATGAAACAATTCAGCGCCAACATTTGATTAGGGCGTATGTACTTTTGTAAACGTGTTTCATTCTACTATTTGTAGTGTAGGCAAGTCAGCACTGTTGAGTTTCGACGTGTACTATAGGATCCCTCGAAAGTTTTATAACGGCGCTGTAATAAAAATGAAAGAGAGCGAGACCGGACAGAATCTCTCAATGTTAGCTCAAGGAACTACCAAATTATCTCCACTAAGATGGACAACTTGTCCAGATACAACTTTGTACAAGACACCATTATTCGGCAACGTTTCCCTTAGGAGTTATTAATTTCACCGTGAAAAAGGTTTTCCGACCACTGTGCTGCCGGCCACAACGTTTCACACTCTGCAAGCTTATGGTTCACTAAACAAGCACACATTTCGACGAAAAATTGAGGAGTTTTTATGAAAGCATTTTAAGAATATTCATATTGGGTGAGGTTTAAGGATTGAATTTCGAGGGACAACTCATACATCAGCATTTTAATTGATAGAATGATTTTTTGATTTACTACTAAGACCGAAAAATACACATCGGCTTTGAAGCTTGTAAAACAAGCTTAAAAAGCTTCTTGGTTTGTCGCAATACGATTGTTGTCACTTACACCCCTTGGCTTCTAACCGCCTTATATAATATGTTGAAAATATTGAGAGCTGAGTAAAAAATCTTACCATCATCATCCAAGCAACTTGTCATCGCTGCCTGTCCCTCGCTTCCCACGTGTAGTTTCTCATCACAGCAAATTTATCTTCATTGAGACTTACGGACGTCATCATAGTTATCAAAGCTCGCTTATGATAAATGCATCGCCGTAAAACATAAAACACCATCAAACATTTCGAACACAGAAGCGAAACTTCAGATCAGTAGAGACGATACACTAACGAACACCGAACTGCAAGTCACTAAACCGCACGATTCGCACAAAATACAACCGCACTGTACATTTATAATACTACCAAACGATTTTTTTTCGCTGCGGCACTGCACTTACACATGCTCAAATAGAATCGTCGCACTAAACGCACAAATCGAAAGCAACAATTGCAGGCCCTAGTGTGCTCCGATTACTAGTTATTGCCACCATGAAGTGAAATACTCCGACACTGATGGGATTTTCCTGACACTCATGATGCCTACCTGCGCATCATTTTCTTCAGAACTATTTTCATCACACTTTCATAAATATTATCATCACACTACCACAAGTTTCCGAGCCACTTAATAATCGTATTGCATTAGGAGTTGCTCACTCCCATACACATAATCACTAGGCATGATTTGCACTTCTTTTCAAGCTTCACGCGCAAACTACACAAAATTTCACGAACTACACAAACTATACGAGCTTTCGATTAAAAATTTCAATAATTCCAATAATTTTCGTAGGAACGCACTACAACCGGAGAGAGAATGCAAATTTATTGCAAACTCACACGCGACCACAAGCAGGCGAGCGAAATACGACAACCGACCGGAACGAAAGCCTGCAATGAACTCCCCATTACTCCCCAGCGACATGCAAAACGCAAAAGAAATACGCGCGAAAAGGCGTTTTTAATCTCATCGGTTTGAGTCGCTCGCATTCACGCTCAAAACTGCCTCTCCTTCATTTGTATTACTGTCCCTTTTATTCTCACGGAAAGGTTACTCAGTTTTTCGTAAAAAGTGGAACAACTCATCAATTGAGTTGTTCCACTTTTTACGCGAATTGAGTAACTTTTCCGTGAGAAAAAAGGGACAGCAATACAAATGAAAGAGAGGCAGGTTTTGAGCGTGTTGGGATTAGTGACGTTTAACACACGCACACTACAGCGCCATTTAGATTATACACTCCCGCTTCACTATACTCAATTTTTGAGTACAATTGTATGCTATCTCTTTTTCTCTCACGGAAATGTTACTCAATTTTCGTTAAAAAGTTGATTAACTCAATTTTGAGTAGATCCACTTTTTACGGAAATAGAGTAACATTTCCGTGAGAAAAGAGATAGCATACAATTGTACTCAAAAATTGAGTAAAGTGAAGCGGGGTGTAAGTCAGGGATGCATATTCACAGATATGTCTGTAATTTTGCAGACTTTTCTCATTTTTATTGCAGACTTGTTTTAACGATGCAGACATTTAGCAGACATTTTATTTATGTTGCAGACTTTTACAGACATTTTAAATATTTTTTAAATTTCAAATAAAGGTATTCTCTGACATTCAGATTTAAAACGTACGAGGATCTGAACAGTATAGTATAAACACAGAGAACAGACATCCAAACTAGAATATATTTCCAAAAAAAACTTGTGTAATGATTCAAATTAAAACACTATTGCCATCTCTCGGGCTGTGGCCACTTTGCGATTTTTAATCGAACATGGGTAAGATTCGTTGACCGTGCGGTGAAGAAAGAACTGAACTGCCAAAAAATTTAGTTGATGAATAAGATTTCAAGTTGGTCAATGGGTGGCGATGCCAGCGCCGCCACGATATTGCCAGTTAATTACAATTATGAAATGGCCGTTAAATTTCTTACACAGTTTTTGAATTTGACTTGGATGTCTGTTCTCTGTGGTATAAACGGTAAGCTTTGTTGTGATATTTTGAAATATCGTAGGTATCATTTAGAGTAGAAATCCTTGAAGAAACGAAAGCGATGGGCCACTTGGAGGCACAATGGGCCTGGAGATAAGTATCGTATAGGCCTTTTCCGAGGGTAACATGGGGTCCCTACTTATGTAGTGTTCAATCCCACGCGTGTTTAAACCCATCCGAAGTTACTGTCAAAGCGTTGGAAATATTTGTCTTTTGCACAACAAAAATCAAGGTTCACAACAATACAAATCATATTTGAAGATTTAGAGACTTCCTCGAAAAAAAACTTCTCCTATGGTCAGGTAGAAACTTCTCCGAAGTATTGGGAGCCACCAGTTTATGCTAGAAGAACCTTCAAAAATTCATTACCGAAGTTCAAGATCATAGTTACCGGAATTTCAAGACAGAACTTCCCAAAAATCAGGAGAGGACTTATCAGAGCTTCAGAAAGAAGTGTAGATACGAGGACTTCTTTGAAGTTTGGAATTTGTCAGAGGTTTTGGAGTTCTTCCCAGAAATTCCATATTGATCTTCCCAGAAGTTCAGAAAAAATAAGCATTCCCAAATTTCCAGGAAGGGTTATGGGTAGTTTATCAAAAAATCAGGAAAAAATCCTCAGGACGATGTGTCATAGAAGCTGAGGAAAGAACTTCTCTCCAGTTCAGGAAATAAATTCCCAGAAGCTCCGGGAAGAAACTTCTCGAATGGTTAGTTGGAACTTCCTAGAAGTGCTTGGCAGCTTTTCCCAAAGCTCAGACGAGAACATTCTGCATTTCAGAATAAGGATTTCTTAAGATTCTTTAAAGAGAAAAAAACGAAACTTCCCTGGAGCATTGGGGGTGATTCCTTCTAATTTGAGCACGAATTTCCGAATAGTTCCGGAACAAACTTTTTCAAAGTTCTGGAGAAAACGTCCCAAAAGTTCTGAAGTGGACTTATCAGAAGTCTAGGAAGAAACTTCAAAGAACAAATTTAAGGGAATTTTCCTAAAAAATTTTGAAATGAAATTTTCCTCGCAGTTCCTGATGGGACCAATCAGAAGTTTGGAAAGAATAAGCCCGAATTTCTGGAAAAAAAAACCTACCAGAGAGGGCACTACCTGTAGGGTCAAAAAGGATTTTTTCAAAAAAATCATTAGAGAACTTCTCAGAAGTTTACAAGAGGACTTCTCAGAAGTTGCAAAGAAACCAAAAGTTCAGTTGGCACTACCCAGAAGTGCTTGAGAGCTTCCTAAAGTTCCGAATCGAACATTCCAGCATTTCAGAATGAGAACCTCTCGAAGTTCATGAAACTCAGAGTTATGGTAGATCAGGTATAATCAGAAAGTACATATCCAGAAGTATAGGGTGATCTTTCTAGTAGTTCAAGCAGGAATTTCTCAGATGTTCATGAACAAACTTCCTAGAAGTTGAGGCAAATACTCCCCTGAAGTTCGGAAGAGATTTTTTCGGCATTTCAGAAAAGAACTTCTCAGAAGTTCATGATGAAATTTCTAATAACTTAAGAAGATTTTCAAGAAATTATGGAGATTACTTTCTCAAAGTTTTGCAGAAACTTTCCTCGTAGTTCAGGATAGGACTTATCAAGAAGTTTAGAAAGAACTATGTTCATCAAAAAATTTATCAAATGTTTTTGGAAGGTAAGGTTGGGTTCTTAAATGTGAATTTCGAAGAAAATAAGGAGTGGCTGCCAAGAAGTTCCTGAGGAATTTTGCCAGAAGTTCAAAAGAAGACTTCTCAGAAGTTGCGAAGAGACCAAAAGTTCAGTTGGAACTACTCAGAAGTGCAAGAGAGCTTCCCTAAAGTTTCCGAATCGAACATTCCAGCATTTTAGAATGAGAACTGCTCGAAGTTCACGAATCCCCAGAAGTTATGGTAGATTCTTTTGATAAAATCAGGAAGAAAATTTCCAGAAGTTTAGGGTGATCTTTCTAGTAGTTCAAGCAGGAATTTATCAGATATTCAGGAACAAACTTCCCCGAAGTTCAGGCGAATACTCCCCTGAAGTTCAGAAGAAATTATTTCGGCAGTTCGAAAAAGAACTTCTCAGAAGTTCAGGAAGAAACTTCTAACAACTTGAGAAGATTTTCCAAGAAATTCTAGAGAGTACTTTCCCAAAGTTTTGCAGAACATTCCTCGTAGTTCAGGATAGGACTTATCATAAGTTTAGAAAGTACTATGTTCAGGAAAAAAAATAACCAAATGTTTCTGGAAGATAAGGTTGGGTTCTTAAATGTGAATTTCGAAGAAAATAAGGAGTGACTGCCAAAAAGGTTAATGAGGAATTTTGCCTGAAGTTCAAGGAGAAACTTCCCAGAATAAAGCAAAGAGCCTTGCAGAAGATCAGAAGAGAGTTTCCCTGAACCATATTAAAATATGGTACACATCATCAATGTTATTGTTGAATCATAAAAAAGTCTGTTGATTGTATCAAATGAAAATTGTGATTTAAAATACAAAACTGGAAAAGAGCGTTACAGGGGAATATAAACTATAGAAAATTGTGTCATCAATGCGAATGCTTCAAGCTTCAGTGTCCCTTTTAAAAATATGAAGCAATAGTATAAGGTTGCATACAATCCAAGAAATAGATGCAGACATGTTAACATAATCACACAAATAGCGATAATGACATAACACGCTCTCTTATTACGTCATTTCGTTGAAACAGACTTTTATAGACATTCCCAGACATTTCAAATTTTTCTCACAGACATTTGAAAACAATATCCTGGCATCCCTGGTGTAGGAGTGTAAGTAAGAAAGAAAATCATTTGGGGAAAACAAAGCATCATTCCTCTGCATGAACCAGAAAGGGGAAAGGCGAGTAAACGTCAAAAGCCTAACTAGAAATTAGAAGAAGAATTAGTATCTTCCATTTAATTCCAACTACCTTTGCTTATCTTCGACAGATACGCGTATTTCGTCTACAATGTGCAGACTTCTTCAGTGTCTCGTACTAATAACTCGACTTGACTTAGTACGAGACACTGAAGAAGTCTGCACGTAGAAGAAATACGCGTATCTGTCGAAGACTAAGCAAGGTAGTTGGGTAAATGGAAGATACTAATTCTTCTGTCTAATTTCTGGTTACAGGTATTCCACTAAACAGCTCAAACCCTCTAGGATTCGTCAAAAAGCCGCTATGTGTCTATTTTTTTGCTGCCATGGTGAAAAAGAACGCTAGTCTACACTGAAACTGACAAGTACCCATTAATAGGTAAAAAAAAGTGCCCAGTTCGAACTTAAGTTGATGAATATGTTACCGCCCAAACACAATGATAACGGAAACGGAACGGAAAACGGCAATTTTGACAGTTGCTGCAAATGTCTTCGATATGTCTAATTAGAATCGGCTTGGATCTAGCCTGTTTTCGTCCCGACAAGCAGGCCTACTCAGATCGGGCTCTGCCGTTTTCCGTTGCCGTTATCATTGTGTTTGGAGCCATAGTCATTCTGTTATTATGGTTTCAGTTGAAAACCTAATTTACGACTAGCGACAATCGATTTTACTCTCGTTCTGTACGTTATGCTCAATGTCAGAAGTAGTGCGCTGTATGGAACATCTGATGCGCTATACAGCGCACTACTTCCGACATTAGATATAACGAACAGAACGAGTAAATTGATTGTCGTAGTCGTAAATTCGTCAACTGAAACCACATAATAGTTATAAATTAGCCATGTGACCAAGGCAACGGTTACACATGGCTCTTCAACTCACTACAAAACGACATCAAACCCGACGAAGTGGAGCACCCGCTGCTACACAATAAGTATGTTAGGTATAGATGAGAAAGAAGCGAGGTAGATATTAAGTACACTTGTTTTTGACTCAGGCTAGGTATAAACAAACTAACAATAAGATAGGTATAAACAACATAATGATAGGTAAACAATTTGTATTTAGAAAATAGTATATATACGGTGCAGGTGGCGAAGGTTTTCATTCAGTCGAGTTATTAGTACGAGACACTGAAGAAAGTCTGCACATTGTAGACGAAATACGCGTATCTGTCGAAAGATAAGCAAAGGTAACTGGAATTAAATGGAGATTACTAATTTTTCTTCTAATTTATAGTTACAAGTATTCCACTTAACAGCTCAAACCTCTCTAGGATTCAAATTAGTTTGTTCTTAGTCTCAGTGATTAAACATATTTAATTATCAAACAATGATACCTTGGTATTATAATATGTTATCAATTTGGTATAATCGCACTTACTCGGGATGTTCGTCATCTAAAAGTGGCGTTTAATTTTCCGTGGTTCCAACAGCTGGTTCTTCTTAAGAGCCTTGATCCTACGTCTGCACAGGCATCGTTCGGACGCAGACGTGAGCAGAATGTTTGTTATGGAATAAGCGGCATTGCTCGTAGTTCGCACTTGGGTTTCC
>JASCZW010015996.1:0-19506 GCA_034211315.2 Aedes japonicus
GGGGAGAGGCTAATTAGGGGAGAACAGTACAAAACGCACTTGTTGGTCTAGAATGGCCCACTCAATATATATGCTAAAATCTTCAAAGCTATAGCTTCAATGGAATGATAATTTGTCAATTTATAAATAAAACAGCATAGCTCATAACTTTGTAGCAAAATAATGCACTGAATACACCAAAATATGATCAAAATTGAATAAATTGTCTCGACTGTACCTCGCATGTATATAAAAGTGTTATTGAAATAAGCTTTTACCATGCGTTAATATCCATTGTTTGAAATAAATTCACTTCACAAATTTTGCACACAACAAAACTTCAAGATAGTATTAAAACTTCACCATAATTCCATGTATTTTCAGAATATTTAGAAAAAACTAAGCAAAACTAAAACTGGGACAGAACGCACCGTGGCGTTATGTATACTTCTACAAAAAAGTACCCAGTGGAGCGGTAAAGTGTATGAAGCCAACGTTGGGTATAAATAACTTACTTCTGGTAAAATTTTACGCAAAACTAAGTAATTTGAACCCAATGGTAGATAAACACAATTATACCCAACGTGTTTCGCACACTTTACTGCTTCTTTGGGTACTTTTTTCTAAGTGTGTATATAACGAGGAGTCGGCAACATATCGCAACGTTTTGCGCAACGTCTTTATTATATACCCACAGAGCTTAGAGGATGTGGTGATATGTTGCTTTACAACTCTAATGAGTAACTTTTTATAGCCGTGTTTTTACTTTTTACAAGCGGTGCATGCTATCCCAATAATGTGGTGCATCATCCCAGTGTTGTAGTGCGTTTTACCCCAATTTTGGGATGCATATTGAGCAATTAAACAGGCGTTTTGCCCCTGGAGTCGTCGTGGGATCAAATTAGAAAAGCATTAAGCCCACAAATCATGAAGAATCATCGTTTTGAATTTAAATCACATTTCATCTACAACGAAAACATCGTAATGCATCATACTCAATAACTTATTCCGAAATTTCAGCTTCCATACCCTAGTAATTAACGATGTTGCTTAAACGGTGCGTTTTTTACCATCCTCCCCTACATGGATTTCCTTCTTGCAGTCGGTGAATTCATAGCGTTAAAGCAAGCGCTGGTGCTAACAGGGTATGCTTTCCGGCAAAGGACTACACATTTTTGAGTTAGGATATTTCTACACATATCTGGAAATGTTATTGAATTGCAGCTGTCAAATAACTATGCCAAGATGACAAAAACATTAAACAGTACAACACTCCATTTTTTTTAACTCCTGAAAGGAATAGAAGGTGTTCAGCAATTAATATCTTTATAAGAATGTGATTGCAGAGGTTAATAATCAAAACAAGGATAGCTTAACTTAGCTTCACTGGCTGCACGTATCAATGGTTGCTACTCTGTGATTGATCAGAATCAGTGGAATTGCACAATGAATCAACTGTATGGGGCTGGGAGTAGCCGACCATTCTCACTGTACACGTTTCAGTGAATAATATTCTTAAATAATCAATAACGGCGCCGGCCACGTCCTTGCAATCAGGTAGGAATAGGGAAGGAAAGTTAGTGTGACCTTTGCTGTTTAGGGACCGTGTTTACCTCTGCATCCCCACAAAGGTTACAGGAAGGAGGATTTTCTATGTTACTAGGGTAGGACTCGATAGATCAGGATTCGCTTTTATAAGTGGTGTGATCATCTATATAATTCATAACAAAATAACATTATATTTGATGTAGGTCCAAAATAAAGTGGGGATAGAATTGATAAAAATTACCTATTTTGCTTCGTGTTTTTGAGAGTCTAACCACCTCTTAGTTGTCTGAAAATCCTTTGCGGGGTCTGACTGGTTAGAGTTCCAATGATCATCCAAGGTTTCATTTCTATTCGTGCAGCTGTGTTGTTACACAAAACACGTAGCAGTATATGCAAGTTTTGAAAAACTTTCTATACCAACCAACATACAAGAACAAAGTTTATGAAAACCACAAAAAATGCATCGAAAATGTACATCTACTGCTGAAGGTAAGAAAAAACTTTTGATTGTTATTTTTTGTATTCTCCCCAGGGCGGAAGTAACGATCTTTGATGACGTTTGCAGAAGCAGATAATTTCTCATCTCCATGCGAAGCGCTAGGAGTGGACAGTAATTTGCATGGGGTAGTATGACAAAGGGTTGTGCCTGATCGGATACTACCGTTCAAATGCCCTCCGCTCGTTTTCAATCTTGTATCTTTCAATTTCAAAGCCTGCCGCTGCCCTATACGGAACTATCAATACACTTTCTCTTCATGTCTATACGTTCTAGCAATAAAATTACTGTCCACTCCTAGCGCTTCGCATGGAGATGAGAAATTCTCTGCTTCTGCAAACTTCATCAAAGATAAAACTTCTTTTTTTTTATATCTCCTGATATAGAATCTAAACTTTGATCGTCGATTTGGTCCGGTAGTAGCGCTTGCACAGCAAAATTAGATAGTCTCTCAAGGTACACACGGCGAGAATTCGAATCGGTATCCGTAACTTTTTCACACTTCCACTATTCACTGTCTATCAACAGGTTTTTTGTCCACAAAAATTGTCCATTCACTGGCGTGCTCGTGAAACTCCTATCACATTCAAAAACGTCCCGGGTACAAGTTTTTCCGAGCTTTTAAAACGATCTACAAGTCTAAACCACAGTTAGCATGCTCTCTTGGCGTTTCAAGCTTATTATTGCTTTCGCAATTAGCTTATTGCTTGTCCTCGACTTAGTGTTCTAAATGCACTTCCACAGTTATAAATTGAGAACTTTCGATGCCAGGTACCTCCAGCCAGGTGTCGCTATGTAGCCGCGCCTTTACCGACTGAGGAGGACTATAGTTAACATGGCCCTCATTAAAACAGAATTGTTACGGCATACACAGAAAAATATTTTAATTAATTTTAACAGGCGCGTAAAGTTCACCCTCGTATAACTCCAAGCCAAACGAGCCAACGAAATTGTTTGCAATCTTTAATGCGTCGTACAACAATGTTTGCAATCTTTCAAACTACAGGCTAGGCTAGATTCAGGCGTTATCTGGCTAAAATTTACATGAAATATCCCATTGTTTTCTGCAAATCTATTTTTATGTGTGTACGATAACGCAGAAAATTAAATGTTTCTTTTTATCTGCGTATTTTTCATTTATTATTATTGTTACTATTACTATAAATTGATATTAACCACTTTTTTTTTAATCCTAGAAAGTGTGAGCTGTTTAGTGGAATACCTGTAACTAGAAATGAGAAGAAAGATTAGTATTTTCCATTTAATTCCAACTACCTTTATTGCTTATCTTGACAGATACGCGTATTTCGTCTACAATGTGCAAACTTCTTCAGTATCGGGTACTAATAACTCGACTTATTAGTACACGACACTGAAGAAGTTTGCACATTGTAGATGAAATACGCGTATCTGTCAAGATAAGCAATAAAGGGAGTTTAAGTTAAGTGGCAAGTACTTGTCTTTCTTCTCATTTCTAGTCACATTTTTGTTCTTTATTTTTGCACAATAATGGCAGCAAAATTGTAATCTAGTTGAAACTTACTGAATAATTCAAGAATTACTTTTTAGTACTGGTTGACTCGTTCTCATGCGTTATAAATGGATTACGAATGACTTCAACTTGATAGGTGACGAACCTTCATCGTAATTGAAACTATTGATCGACATGACTTTTATTATTGGAGCGAGCCAAAGCTGCAAAGTATACTAGTAGAGATCCTTGTATTGTGTCGAATTTGTTTGAACGTAATATTTTTGAACATCTGCTTGATAATTAAAATTTTGTTTTGTGGTATAAAAGTAGCTAAGAATTTTTCAAATGATTTCTGTTGTTGGGCAACATTCAATCCAGTAAATATTAGTCCTACTACGTTCATCGTAGAAATCCAACTATAACTACATTGTCCATCATGCTGTCCACCCCAGCGCATATGCTCGTCCAGTGTGCTGATAACACTCGGATATGAAAGCGCCGTCGAAAGAACGTGGCTGCTACTTTTGTCGCGTGCGTTTTATGATGGTCTCGGTTCAGTCGACCACCACCGGGAGAACCCCCGAATGCCTGTACCTGATTATGTGCCAAAGAGACAATAATAATATGTGATGGGTGAGATCTTGGCTCTTGGAGATTCAGCTTCTTGGTGGCGAGCGATAAAGTTGAGAGGGAGAGCTCGTTGAATCGTTGATCTTTGGTACGGAGAAGGAGAGCCGACATAGCAAGAAGATGAGTTTGACGCTAGTTCGAGGATGACGAGATCAGTTCAGCATTTATCTGCCCGAGCCGGTGATGGTGTGTCTCTGAGAGGTATGATATATTTTACGTTTGATGATGATACGTGGGCTTTGATGGCTTGATTCCTTTGTCAAGCGGCTTGCCATCTCGATGGGAAGCACGGCGACAAGGCGAAACAAAAATCGAAAATATGTAACATCTCGGGCATTGCCATATCAACTAATCATACTGGCACTCCCAGCCGCCGATGACCGACCACCATGAGCAACGCAGGTTTGAAGATGTGATTCTTAATGGACAAATTGATGTTTTACGGTGTTTGTATCTTAATTACTTTGATAGATGAATTGGTGATCAATTTGAAAATATGGGTTGAATAATATTAAGATTGTAAATAAAAATGAACAGTGATGCAGTTAAGAGAAAATACTGTTCGTATTTTTCCCATCTGTGCTTTTAATGTCGTTCTCAAATGAACTGATTAGTTGAATTCGAATTTGGCATTTTCTATCAAATTAGGATATTGTCCTTGCGCTTTTTCTTTAACAGACCACGTTTCTCAAGCTATTTCAAATAGTTATCATTTTAACAAAGCTATTAGATTGAAAATGTGTGGGCCGTGACATAAAAGTGACATGTTTTGTTTTTACTGGTAATCTGTTACGATATCTAATGAAAATTAAATAATTGATCTGACCAAAGTATACAGAAAATACAGTGAAAATTGTGTAATTTGCAGGCATACAATAGTATGCGATAACTCTATGTGGGTTTCTTCGGGTGAAAAAAAAAACTATTTGAATTATATTATAGTTAGTACCCATCGGATGGTATGTTTCGTGAAAACGAATCAGTGAGAATTGGAATATATTCCTGAATTTGAAAAGGATTGCCCAACTAACATTCTATGTCTCATTATAGTCTACTAGTGGTTCTAAAGATTAATTTTTTAACACTGGGAATAAAACTAAAAATATCACCACAACATGTTGATAACCGCTATAAGATCCTTTTACACTAAGGGAACCAGCGAACTCAGCGGGTTTAAGGAGGGTTTTAATGTGATTTTGAGAATAACCATAAAGTTACTTTAGTACTCTATAGATGCAGTCTCAATTATCTACGAAAGATTCTGATAACCTTTGTAAGAATAACATAACTACACTCAAGTGGTTTCAAACCTTAGACTATATTATTGAGGTTTCTATTAAATAGATGATTATTAAAAAGATTATGGTACCAAGAGAAGCCAATAGCTTTCAAATTTTAGTCAGGTGAATGAGAACCTACACAGCTTCTTTACAACGATTTTGAAACCTTGTCTTCTAAAATTCCTTTTACTCCTATCAAAAGTTTTATTTTGACTTTATGAACTCGGAAAATGCTGTTTTGAAATGCCGTTTTAGAACTCATTCAAACTACTTTATTATGGTCAGTTGAAAAAGCATTTTAGAACCGTTTTGCCTCCAGTAAATGCATTACACGGCAAATTGGCCTTGAGGAAAGTCACCAAAATTACCAAATAGTTTTATAAAAGCCATTGCAAAGATAAATTGGCTTTTTGGCCAAACTGTCATTTCTTCCAATCGCCATATTGTAATGTAAAAAAAAACAAATACACCAAATATTAAAGGTAATGCAAATGAACTGTAGATTGAAGACCAATTTCGGCATTCTTTTAAGATAACCTGATTGACTTCCATCAATTTTCAGCAAATGCATGATTAATTTATCGGATATATTCGCTTCAGTTTTGTTTATGTTGTTGTAATCTCGCACAATTTCCGAGGCGCATTAATTATCTGCTTCTATGATGCCAATATTCACCATAAAATTGAATGCGCTTATGGTTTGGAGCATGATACGCTATATAAATCTCAATAGTGTCTTGGTTATTTTGCTACCGAACAAAATTTTTCCGCAACACAGAACTTTTTTCTCAGATATTATTTACTGCTAAATGAATCAGAAGAGCAGAGAATCGAACAAAGCAGAATAGCAAAAAACAACCACGATATCACAGTGAAGTTTGACAGCTGCGCCCATTTGGCCCTATGCTGGTTTTGATGGCAGCCAATAGGTTCTATGTAGATTCTCAAAGGGTCATAACATCTCTCATTAGAACATTTTTTAAATCTCTATGGTCTAATACAGGTTTTATTAATTTGGTTTTCACAACCGTCTACTTTGTAAACATTTCGGCTTTAAAGATGCATAGAAGAGGTGTTGGTGAACAAAACAGTTTTGAATTTAGTTTTATCAACAAAGCCGGGGGTGTGCTATACGGTTGGAATAAAACTAAAATTGTTACTTGGGGTGGCCATTTGTCCGTTGGCTGGTTTGCATGGCAGCCGATAGGTTTTGTAATGGTTCTCAAGTGGTCATATTATCTTTCACTAAAACATTTTCAAAGTTTCTTTGGTTTTACAAAGGTTTTATAAACTTGTTTTCACAACCGTCTATAGAGTGGGAAGCTTTGTACATATTTCGGCTTTAAAGAAGCACAAAGGAGGTGTTAGTAGACAAAACAGTTTTGAATGTAGCTTTATCAACACAGCCGGGAGGAGTGCTATACGGCAGGAATAAAACTAAAATTGTTACTTGGGATTTTCATTGTACACGTTTCAGTTAATAATCAATAACGGTGCCGGCCACGTCCTTGCAAACTGGTGCTTTGATCTTTGCTGTTTAGGGACCGTGTTCTGCATCCCCACAAAGGTCACAAGCAGAAAGGGTTTTCTATGTTAGCAGAGTAGGGCTCAATGGCTCGGGATTCACCTTGATAAGTGATGTGATCATATGTATAATTCTTAATAAGGTTAAATAACATTTAATGCAGGTTCAAAATAAAGTGATATAGGGACAAAATGGATAACAATTACCCGTTTCGCTCCACGTTTCTGAGAGCACTTTCCACCTCTCAATTGTCTGAAAATCCGTTGCAGGGTCCGTCCGGTTATTCTGCTTCCTCCAAAGTATCCGGGTTATCTAAATACCCATCCAGACCCGCCATGCTTGCCCCATATGGCATTGCTCGCGGCCATTGGATAGGAAAGTGTACAAAAGAACATGAAAGAAAAGAAAAGAGAGAAGGCATTAGTAATCCGCAACATGCGACTAGCATATATAAAAAGATATTCATGATGATATCCTCATTGCGGCCGTTCAAAATGGTTCGCCGGACGCATATGAGAGATCATTACCGATGTAACGTAATCCCATCACATTTTATTATAGAAGCCAAGCATTATTTGACTCCGTGCAACATTTGGAAATATCCCACCCTCCTTCCAGTTTGGGATCTATTTAAAAAAAAAATGCGATTTATCACTCGAAACTGGAAATCCGTTAAAATTTTTCAGGATCAGGCTCAGGATCAACATAAGATTATTGTTTATTTCCAGCTAAAGGCTATAAACTGCCAGTCAAGCCTTCAGACCTTACAAAATCTGAAATTTGGTGATCGTAGTTTTTGTATGGAGCACCCCAGGGACATCAAATGAAAACAATGGTTGTGTTCAGGGTCACAATATACCAACCGGACCTTTTCAGTGCCCTAAATAGTTGAAAAGAGTGTGATTTTATGTGTGAGTCGATTGTACAATCACATATACAATTCATACACTGATATCAAAATGTTTCTTTATTAATACACTCATACACAGAATATCATAAGGTCCAACTTATGCTTTGGAGTTTCGTAAGCCTTACTTGTGAATGGATTTTGTTTTACATGACGTTGTTCTTGTACGCCTTTAAGCTTTCCTTTTTACAAGTGTTGATCTATACTAGTGGTCAAGTCACTGGACCTGTAACCTCAACGTTCCAGGTTTCGAACCCAGGTTGCTCCATATTTTTATTTTCTGAACATTATTATATTACATGATGGAAATTAATAAAATTCATACTGATTTCTTGTGGCAAACTTTTAATGCAATCTTATGAATGTCGAAAGTTTATTTCACTGAGTGTATGTATAAATTAGATGATACCGGTCCTACGGAAACCTCGAGGTTATGTTGCTGATATAACCCATCGTTAATTTTGTTTTAATAGAAAATAGCATTTTATGATAAATTGTTTGAATGTTCATGTCAAGATGATTCAATCGACAATCAGCCATATCTTCGTTCACAGAGCCGTGCGGTAAATGAAACAACTTATTCTATTCGATTCTCCAGGAAATTTTACATAGGACTTGTCTTACTTGGTTAATCCACTCCGAGCAAAGATATCTGTAAACTATTCAAGAGAACAAGGGAAAGTGGGGTAAAACCAGCCATATATGAACCAGTCGTTCACAGAGCTGATGAAATAACTTCTATTCGATTTTCCAGGAAATTTCGCATGTGATTAGCCTTATTTGGTTGATCTTGAAACACTCCGAGCAAAGATATCTATAAACTATTCAAGAATACAAGCGGAACTGGGGTAAAACCAGCTATATCTTCGTTTACAGAGCCGTGCGGTAGTTTAAACAGCTTCTATTCGATTTTCCAGGAAATTTCACATGGTATTAGCACTACTTTGTTGATCTTGAGCCTCTCCGTGCAAGGATGTCTATAAATTATTCCAGAATATAAGGGGAAGTGGGGTAAAATAAGCTCTATAACTCCATAACCAAATCTATGCGGTAATTGAAACCAGTTCCATTCGATTCCCCGGACAATTTCCAAGCGGCAATGGCCTTGTTTATAAGCTGCGCTTAAAAGCAACATAAGTTACAGATTTTTTCCTTAGTTTTCATCAGTTCTTGCCCACTGTGCAGTGCTGGATTATTATATTTCCGAACCATGGGGAGCAGACACCGCTTCAAGCATTCCCGAACGTAAACAACAAACGGATTTGAAAGCATTCCACACTGCACAAAACCATTGCTTTTTTACCGAATTTTTCGGTGAAAATTGACATACCGGCATTGTCAATATTTTGAATAGCACGGACCGTGTAGACCTGATCACCCGGAAGCGTATTTTTACTTAATTACTCATGCCGTTTTTCCGCACAGCAGTTTATCTTATAATTTACGGGCCCTTGGTTTGACAGATACTGCCTGTTTTTCACTTCGTCTTGGCTTCTTCTGCTTCTTGAAAGTCCTTAGTCCATTCCGTGTTTTTGTTGGATCGACGTTACTCTTCGAAGTTCCCAGATTTTTGGCCACATGTCAAATGGAAGTACTCTTTATACGGGCGAAAGCTTGCGTGATTTTCCGGTCCAGTTTATGGTCCACAGGGTCCGGTTTACGTCCATATTTTTTTTGTCCTGAAAAGAAGTGTCACGAACTGCTTCGATGCTCACACCTTCCATTTTCGTCAACTAAAGTGCATTTGTGCACGATCGGTTGGCGTTTTTTGAGGAATTGCTTCGCATTTTTATGAAAAGTAAATGCACCGGCACTTGAGGTGCACAGAAATATAGATTGCAGTGTAAGCAATGGTACACAGTAGTGATCAGCTCTTTAATCTGGAAGCAACAGTGGCGCATCAGAATCGGGCTTAGACTTTCTGGGACACCCTATATAATCCATCTTCATGTATATTTCGTCGTTCATGAGGATGCATCCTTCGTATTTCGTAAGAACCTCGTTGTACAACTCCCGGGTACATATTTTGACCACTAGATTCTGATTCAGCGTCCTGTTTGGTTGCTTACTGGCCCGGAAAAGATTGAAATCTTTCGTAGATAAATCCTGCTGCCATTGATTTGGCTGACATTGAATTTCATCGAAAAAAAAACATCGAATTCTAATGCAAAAATAAGATTGACCTCGAAAGCTCTTAATGAGCAACTGTGGAAGAGCATTTATAAGCATTAATTGATAGCAGGCAATAAATTGATTGTGCACGGCAATAAGCGAGAAATGCTAAGAGTGGAGAAAGAAAAATATGCTTGTTGCTATTTGCTGCATATTTCGGACTCATAAATCATCATAAATCCTAATATTTCAGCACAAACTTTGATATTTGGGTTGGCTATGAAACTGATGGAGGTTGAATCTTTAGATGTAGACGCAAAGCTCTTCTCATGAAATCAAAAATAAACAATGGCTTCGATTCTTTTGAGAATGATCATTAAACAATTAGTGGAGACCTACTATGGGTAATGCCATTATCTAAGATAAATTTACGGAACTACTTTAAAAAACAAAGATTCTATTGTTATAAATCGTTTTGCAATTGACAGCTAATGAAGAAGTGCTACTGATGAGTTAAAGGTTGCTTTCACTTTTATCAAATCCTTTACATTTTTTTCAATTTGTCTAAGCTCGAACTAGCGAGTGGTTTCCATTCATGCCTACCGGACAAGGTATCTTCATTTCCATATTTTATGTGCGGGTGGCAGCGTGACGAAACGGAACACTCACCAAAAATAAAAACAACCGTCAGCACGACCATACGTTACGCGATCTCGCGCCGATATAGTCTGAGCACAATTATTATCATTGTTGTCCATCCAACGCAACTAGCCGACCCAGAGGCATTCGAAATCATTATTTAGAATTATGCAAATGTAACTCGATGCTGACGACCGTGTTACAAATTGTTATTAGGGTGGTCTTGATTTTATTGCTTCCAACAAGACATTTTTTTGATAATTTCGCGCAAAACAGCGTTGCCGTTAGTTACAGTTGGCATCCATTCAGTGCTGTAGAAACTGTATTCTTTGCCTTGTAAATTTGTGAGCATCAAGAATAATCAAGGGAACATGCGGTAGAATGTTACAAATGAATTAATGAAATGAAAATATAAATAATAAAAATAATAAAAAAAAAGGATGCAAAAATGAGTTTGTTATAATAAATGTTGCTGGGCGTGAAGTAATAACATAAAGATTTTGATGATTGTCAATCAGTAATTATCATATGGCTTCAATAATCAATGTTCATTGTCCTAACTCTGAATAAATTTTAACTCCAAATATTGACTGGTTGTTAATATAATTATCTTTCAATTTCTGAACCACCCTAAGAGACAATAGCCTGGCTATTCCGGTAATATTTTACACGCATAAAATTTATCACTTAGATTCCACCTTTAAACATCTACAAATTTTATCAACCTTGTCTTAAAATGTAAATATTATCGAAAAAATAATGTACTGGATTGTATAATGGGTATGCAGTAATAATTCAAAATCTTAATAAAATGCAATCTAAATGGAAAGGTGTTTGCTCTATGTATTATTAACTTGATTCTATGTTATTCGCTAGGTAAATATTACTCCAATTGCATTAACATTTTTGTTAGTAGTATGTTTAGTTAGTTATTGTCTTTTTTAACATAATTTAATTATTTTTTTTGAAAATTATATGAAAGGTGGCTAAGTTCAACTCCCGGTCTGGTCTAGGAATTTTTTGTTAAGACAAATTTGTCGACTCCTTGGGCATAGGGTATGATTGTACTTGCCACACAATCATACTAATGCAAAAATGGTACCTGACATCGAAAGCTCTTAATTAATAACTGTGGAAGTGCATCTAGAACACCCTAGTTTCAAATAAAATTGCGAAGTTTTTATTACATTTTGTAATAAATGCGATCAACGCCATGTACTGTAGATTGTTATGTATATTATATGGTTATGTATTTTTTTTCCATTGAAATCTATGAGACGACTTTTTTGAGTGTACCACAAATCCAAATCCGTACTAACAGTATCTTCCAGTCTGTGCAAAATAGCACCCGTTTCGAAATGATACCGTATGACACATGTTTCCTTGCATTGTGTTAGTCTTGTTTCGAACCGTCATTTTTTTCACATAGGACCACGTGAATCTTGAATCATCGAAAACTTTCTGTCTCTTTGCAGCTTTGATTTATCCCCCGAGCGCCTTTTTCGGTGTCAGAAAACCATCATCTCAATGGCAGTATCTCCATTGACTAGAGGACTGTTTCTATTAGATTATGCAAATATACTTACGCAGGTCCGGTGGGCATCAACCGAATGTGTGCTGGAGTTGTCATACGGCAACTTTATTTATTTCACGGCTCGATTCATAATGATCACATTTTACGATGATGTTAATAATTTTGAGCTTTTCTAAGTCATTTCAATCAATTCGTCCAACAACACCGCGAGTTGAAGCTGAGAACTGCGCGATGCGGAAGAAGTCTGTCTGCCACACACCGTTCGGGCGGAACGATCTTGACGGTATCCCGGTGCGAATGCGGCAGCAGTGCAGATCAATCCTCTGCATGCGTTGGAACATTAGCTTTGATTTCCCACAGCAGGACCGATAGGAGGCGACCGTGTCATATGTAAGACGAGCAATGTGCCGGACGGTAAACGATATAATATTAAATTATAAATATGATACTACTGTCGCGCAGCAGGATTTTACGACTCCTTTCTTATTATCGATCAATGAAATTATGTTGATTTTATTGGAAAGGAGAGGCACTTCCATCTGTGGTAGAGGCTTTCCAGTTTCATACTAGTGGGCACCATTCAAACGATTATCGCCATTATCTATTTGGGCGATCCGTTGTTGGTGGCATCTGTCGTCAAACGTTGGATGGACGTGTCACCTAAATTGGAACGTGCGCTAGTTCGGGTGAGATTAGCTGTTTTTTTAATTTTTATTTTTAGCAATGGGACTATGACAATCACTTATCATCTAAATATTTTTTTTTAGATTTTGTTTTAAATATCAAGGGTTATTTTTTTACAATTATTACAATTATTTCAAGAACTCACTTTCTCGAACGTTTCAAAAACTTTGCTTCACCGGACATAAAAGCACATATGACCTCAAATGCAATAACTTCTATTCTACCTGTAAAAACCACAACGTTCTTGATATTGTTACTTTGTCAGTGTAATTTGGTTTATATAAGGGTAATAAATCGATCACGGCCGAACTTCATCGGTTAATTGAGCTGTTATACTTAGACTTTCTTTTCAATCAGCGTAATTGTAAGCAATATGACGACGCAGAGAACTATTGGAACAGTTAGGCATTTTTCACAGCAGTTTAGTTTTATTTGTTTATTAACACGAGAAACATGTCTATTGCAATCAGGGAATGTTCATAAATGTATGATGTATGATGTATGTATGATATGTACTACCACCCATTGTAGCACGGAAACTACGTCCGACAGCAATAGGCTCTCCTCTCTGTTATACTTGATCAAGCTTTAATAACCACTGATTATCCTAATCATGCCATTGTATTAAGGGCCAAAAAGGGGTTGGGTGGATCGATAGGCAACATCACTTATACGTATCCACAGGGATAGAAAGAATCTCCTTCCAACAACAAGATTGTACAACTGGTCAAAAGAGTAAGCCATCTAACATGAGGATGCCCCAATGGGCGGGGAGAAGAGCCCGCCCTCTATTCACAAACTGTTAACAATGGGGAGTTGGCATTTCCACTCTCCCCATCCAGAATGCTTCAATCGGGTGCCCTGATGGTCCCTCCCATTCCCATGAAATATTTATATTATAGTGTCTATATTTATGTAAATGAAAAATACTACAATCATTCGTATCTATTATATACGATCTCCATTCGGTTGATCCTAAAATGCAAGAAATTTAGTAAAGTGTTATAGTGTAGAGTTCCGTGGTTCGCGCTTGAGCGTCGTTTTCGTTCGTTTTTCACCGATAGCAGCATTTCACCAAAATCTTGATTTGTGGTATCCTGAAAATGTTTGATAAATTTTACAGAACTAACATTTATACATTTTAATTTACTGTTGCCATGATCACTATTTGCAGCTTGATGTTGATTTTAAAACAGCAATCCGCTTTTATTTTAGCTGGTTTAATAATTATTGCTCCTGGGTTGGGAAAGCAGGGAAGATTTAATTGACAGGGAGTTAAATACAAATGGACATAAAAAACAATAAGCAATGGTTAAATCATCTATGAAGTAAAATCAATAAAACAATATCATCAAATATAATAATATTGTGAGTTATGATACAGTAATGACAAAAATTGAATTATAATATCAGATACAAACCGAATGACAAACAGCGCTGCACGAATCAGATGAACTCAGATTTCGAAAAAGGTCTTTTCGCAAACCGGAAATGAAAAATACATTAAGTAGTAAGTGCAAAAAGCCTACCATAGATTCCGTTGCAGCTTCTTTTAATCAAGGCATTAGATACTTCTCAATCATAATGATAATTGGGTATATAAGACATAATAATTCAAAGTTTATATAACCTATAAGGTGAAATTATAAAAAAAAAATATGTTAGAATATAAATCACGAAAACACAAGTAATGATAAAAATGATAAAAATGATGATAAAGATAAATAATATTGGTTATGAATAAACAATGTCCTATAAGATAATATACATAGTGAAGGGATATTATAATAAGAACTGAGTATTACATGTGTGCCGACTGCTGTTTTGTTGCAATTGTAGACAAACTTGCGCATCCATTATGAGCCAGAAAATTTAGACAAAGTATGACAGCCATGAGAAAAAAAATTAATTTTAAATTTTAAATTATTTTAGAATACCTGAAGACCTGGAAGACCTGAAAGATAATGGAAATGGAAAATTATGATACGATTTACCGGTCGCACCCCCTCACTTCGCTATTGTCGGATTGACAACATTGCCCAGGCTACGCCAACCAGCGTCTCCATGTTTCAGCTGGCAGTCTTTTGTGATCATATGACTCGTGGAGGCGTGAGGTAGGAACTTGTGAGGACCAAAGGTCGGTTGCACCCTCCTTAGAAGTTGTCAACTCACCATTTGAACCCCACAATCAGGGCATGTTCATAAACCACAAAAACTCGTTTTTGAAAATCCCAGACCCCTCCCTCTCCCCTCGTAGACTTTTTGAAATTTTGTATGGAGCGTAGACTTTGGTCAACCCCTCCCTTCCCCCCAGAACAGTTTACGTGGTTTATGAAAAGTTTCTCATGAAGAAGTTCGGGCTGAGCAGAATATATTTGCAAACAACTTTGAGAAACAAAATTTGGAACTTTTACTCCAAACAATTCTCGAGTACTTTTTCAAATGGACGTAAGTAACATTTGGACGAAAATGAGAAAATCAGTATTGAACTTTTTTGAGTTAATTTTTATTCCTATTTGAAAACCGGACATGACACATTGGTCAAAGATATTACATCATTGTGCATAATTTTTACACCAGGAGTGAAAATTCAAGTTTCATTTAGAAAAACCCGCATTAATACACCGATGGTGAGACTGAACCCTTCTTACACTTCATCAGAATTACGAACTCAAATGTGGCAAATATGGTACTGGATACATATTTTCATCAGAAATTCCAAGAAGATCCAGGAATATTCAAACATTTAGTTTATAAAATGAACTATTTGTCAATCCTGAACATATTGTTTATGGAATTGATTAAAATATTGACATTATTAGTGTTTAACGACCTATTATATAAAAGAATAATTTACACAAATAATAGAAATTTCGTTTATTTACAGAATGAATTTTGATTATCAATACGGAATCAAGATACATAATGAATACTTAATACTCAATCATCAAAATTGTGTAGTTATAGTAAATGGAAACTTTGTGTAATTTTCGAATATACTCGTTGCAATTCAAAACCGCTCGAGCCAATCGATCCTGAATTCTATAGAGTCGCTTAGTGTGACTAGTCCGCTGTATGTGCTATACAATGCCCCAGATTTGACACAATAGAATGCAAGCGGCATCGATGGGTGTGAGTGGTACTGTTTGGTTTTGAACTGCAACGAGTATATTTTCATCTCACAATCCGTTGCTCTCGTTCTCTCAGGTTTTGTTTTGGTCATATCTCCATGAAGGATTATTCAATCATAATGAAATTTTGACCAGTTATTTGGAGATCACATAGCTTTGATTTGGCATCAACAAAACTAAAATCGGTACACAAATAGCTCAGTATGTAATCAGAGACTAAACTGTTTGATTACTATTATAATAGGCCTTCAAGTACTGTTTCGTTCATATCTTCGTAACAAAATGTCCGAATGAAAAAAAAATCAATAGCGTTCTATGGGAATGTTGTAGCTTCCATTTGCCGTCAACAGAACTGAAATCGGTTCACAGATGGCTGAGAAACCGATGTGACATTATTTGTAACGCACACACACAAACATACACACACACATACACACACACACACACACACATACATACACACAGGAGCATGTGCTCAGTTCGTCTAGCTGAGGTCAGATGGTATATGACACTCGGCCCTGTGGGCCTCGGATAAAAAGTCGAGTTTTCAAGCGATCTTAATACCCTTCTATTGATGTAAGAAGGGTAAAAAGAGCGATTCCACGAACAAGTGGGAAATTTTTCCAGTTTTTATTATTTGTATATTTTGATTTGCATGAAACCTTGCATACAAGTTTTTGGGGAAGAAAAACGCCGTTTTGCATACTTGGTTCGCCATTTCTCGCTAGCCTACTTACTTCTAGCCTTACTTATGAGATGGGCCTATGAAAAATGCACAAGATATCTTCAAAAAATTGTATCCGGATTGTAACCGGAAACGGTTTGTCCGATTGGTTTGGTATCTTCGGCGAAGTTTTAGACAATTGTTGGTGCTATATGGAGAAAATATGCACGGTAAAAAAAGTTTGGTTTTGTGTTTTGAACTAAAATATAGATTTTCCCTTAAAGTTACATGTCAATATTTTTTAATTATTCTTATGTTATAGCTGACTGAAAATGCTATCTAGTGCAGATGTGGGTTGTTCTGGAGAAAAATAGGTTCATGAAAATTTTTTTTCAAAAAAAGCTATTAAGAAAAGTCAAAGAGTTTGTCACCTAATTTTATGAAGTACATTAAATTTGCAAGCAAAAATGTACTTCGGTAACATTTTTCTAAGATACCGTTTAGAAGATATTACTGTTTAATATTGATGTAGAAGGAATGTTCGCTGCTCACCATAGTACCAAAGTGAACAACAATGTTTTTGGCTAGAATGAAAGATATGAAGAGAAAGTTTTGATAGTTCCGCTAGTGTGCGGCAGGATTGGAAATGTAACAGATGTTTTTATGAAAATTGAGCGAAAAGGGCATGTATACGGTGGTACTCGAACTAACGACATTTTTGCCTAACATCCCACTGCAGGGTAGGTTAAAGCACGGACTAAGTCCGCCACTTCAACAGGCAAAAATGTCCGGTTGGTTGTCGCTCAATTTTCATAACAGCATCTGTGGCATTGTCAATCTGCCTGTATACTATCGAACTTTCTGTGCATATCTGTTCACTCTAATCAGAACATGGTGTTGTTCACTCTTGGTACCTTAGTGATGAGCGAACATCTCCTTCTACATCATAATCGTTACTCCATCACTTGGAGAATATATAACATAACAATTAATGTATGTAAAACCATAAATGGTGGTAACCATTAATTATACTGGTGGGGACCAGTATCGCATCGCTTCACGGTGTTTCTCTCCGAGGTCTCTACGTTGGAGACGACGAGAAAAACTTTAGTGATCGTCAGTCGGTGCGAATCAAAACAAACCCAAAAAAGAGAGAGTTCCTCTCCCATGTGCGCATCAGTAAATAGAGTGCACACAATAGATCGCTAGAATAACTATACAAGCCACAGTGGTACATGAGCGTCTTCCAACCGGACATTTTGCCTGTTGAAGTGGCGGACTTAGTCCGTGCTTTAACCTACCCGCAGTGGGATGTTAGGCAAAAATGTCGTTAATTCAGTACCACCGTATACATGCCCTTTTCGCTCAATTTTCACTAAAAACATCTGTTACATTTCCAATCCTGCCGCACACTAGCGGAACTATCAAAACTTTCTCTTCATATCTTTCATTCTAGCCAAAAACATTGTTGTTCACTCTTGGTGCCTCATGGTGATGAGCGAACATCTCCTTCTACATCATAATCGTTACTCCTCGCACGGAGAATATATAACATAACAATTAATGTTTAATATTGATTTTTTTGATAACTTAATAAGTTTTGGCCCTTTTCGGATGTACTCCGTGTTTTTTCAGTTTCAAAAGTATTTTTTTGGAAAGATTGGAAAATTTTGAGTTAAAATGACACTGACAGCTTAAAGATTCGAGTGAAATTCTCTGCCTTAAAAGTATTTTGAAAAACAAGTTACAAAATCCTACTATCAGGAACAATGATTTCTTCAAGTGATTTTTGGTGCGTTGTGCTGAAAACGTGCTAACAAGTATTAGATACAGGTAATTAGATACCAGTTAGCTGTACTACGTACAGTTGGTGATTGTAAACATGGTCTTTGTTGGAACTAGTCCACCATGGCCACGCTGGCCATAACGAGGCTAGCTCCGTCGATGACCGTTTCTTAATAATAAATAAAAAGAACGCAGTCTTAGTCACCTTCCATCAAACTAGACGGCTGCCGACTGATACCTCAATCAACAACCGCCGCATCTCTTTATTCATTCCAGGTATATACAATTTACAATCTTCTTCAATAACAATATACCTACGCCAGCAAATCTACCTCGCTCAACTCTCCAAACTCGTACCTGAAGGTTCGACGATACCTGAGCGTTCAACTCTACCTATCTTCCAACAGTCTTTACCCAGCATTCTATGATTTCTACCCGTGAGCTGTATAATAATGTCTCGGTTCTGAATTCATCCAGTATCTACCAAACAGTAAATGCAGAAAAATTGCTAGTAGCATAGTGATTATAGTAATTTCAGCTCTTAATCCTGTGTTTTTGAACGAGATCAGTGTTGTTTGATAACATAATAATTGTAAAGGGAAAGTGTAACACGTTTTTGGTGCAAAGGTAAGTTTTAAATACACATTTAATTATATATTTTGTGATATTTTCGTACAAAACTAACAATTGGAAAATATTTTCTATGTTACAGATTACAAAATGAGTGAAAATATTTTCCAATTGTTAGTTTATTGCAATATCACAAAATATATGATTAAGATGTGTGTTACGCAGCTGCATAAGCGGTATCAGGCACTGGTCTCGTTCAAAACACGGGATTATGAGCTGAAATTACTATAATCCTTGTACTGCAGCAATTTTCTCGTTACTGTTTGGTAGATACTGGATTCAGAACCGGTACATTATGCAGCTCTGTCATCATGGGAGATGCTGGAGCAAGCTGTTAATAGGTAAGTTAACGCTCGAGATATCGTCAGACCTTCGAATTACGAGGACTGGAAAGTTGACGAATTAAATTTGCTTTGGCGTAGATGTTGTTATTGAAGAAGATTATGAAATTATATGCACCTGGAATGGAAAGTGCGGCAGTATTGATA
>JASCZW010015997.1:0-19477 GCA_034211315.2 Aedes japonicus
CTCTTTGCGTTCCTACGGCTATGTAAAACCATTTTCAAGTATTTTCAACACTAAGTACGGTCATATAATTGTAATAAGGGATTCAATACGTCAAAAACATCAGCAAATCGTTTAACAGATAAACTATTAACGAAAGAGAATGTGGAAGAAGAGAATCTCTCAAGGTTACTTAGGACCTAATGCAATGTTCAGCTTGAAATATGAGTGGATTATTTCCCATGCTGTAATGAGAATTATGTTCTACATGATTTTTACAAATATTTACGCTTCCGAAACTGGTTAACTTTAGTAATAAAGATTTAAGCCGAATTCCCCGTCGACTTTTTATGAACAAATTCTATGATGTTAAGTCTCATATCTTTGTACACACACTTACAGATATACACACATACAGACATCAAAATATAAGACATGGAGTGATCCTATAGTCTGTACAGTGCATGAGAAAGGCATACAGTTAAAAGGGATAAACATAAGGAAATGTTAAGGGTGTAATTTATGCCCACGCCGATACACGCCGCCACCGCCGCGCCAAGAACGACCGTTTGAAAATATCATACACGCCGCCGCCGATTCAAAATAGTTCGGCGCACAGGTCTAGTTTCCACTTGCATTTACGGCCTTCACATGCTTTCCCATCATGTTGACACACAGCATTTGGCTTCGGGCCGGACTGCTCTATGATCCACGAAAGAACATATAATAAAATCGCGATTTAGACTTCCATGTTTACTTTGCCGCCTTCTGCAATGAACACTGGGTTAATTTTTTTTTGCCATCAGAAGTCCAATCCAAACATCATAACGCTAGCAGAATGCTTAGATACACGTTTTTATGCTCATCGGCCACATATTTTACAGGGAAAGAACTAATATAGCGATCAGTTCTGGAATTTGATACGGGATTGACGGTAAACATGCTCTCGTCGGTAAACAGGATTACTGGATATTTTTCGCTTGAGGAAGTTCCTCCTCGCAATATTTCTTTACGATCTTCCAAGCCGTAAAGTCGCTGATCCCGTGTTCCTGTGCAATTTTCCTCATTGAACGCACTGGATTCACCTGAATCTTCCTTTTGAAGGCAGCGGTAACCTTCGGAATCTGAGCTGACCTCGTTCGACTTGTGGCCACCTTCGCGGATAGTTGTCCTTTCTTTTTCGGTCTGCCTCAGGGATCAACCAGGACACTTCCACGGCGATTGAAATGTCTTTTGTGACATTTGAGCGTGGAACAAATCCCCGAATACGCTGTTATTTTGTCATCAAGCAACTGTCATACAAAGGAAATCGTCTTCATTTACTCGCAGCCTACTTTGATATAAATTATAGCTTACGTGCAAACAAAGAAAACCTAGTTATTGTATGCACAGCTGAAACGGGAACCTTATATGTACGATGATGCAAATATTATAACGCATACGGTACATCTCCCCGTTGATCGCAATTCTCGAAGAAAAGAACAGTGACATTCCCTTCTCACTGATTGTCAGTCATAAAAGAACATTCTTCTGGTGCTTCGTGTGGAGGCAGAAAAATATATAATATAGACAAAGATATGTGAAGTCAGAGCAACGGTAATTTTACACTGATTTGGATACAATGAAGTCAAACTTATCTAACGTATATTCAACCGTATATATTCGACCAGAATAATCTCCATTTTTAGTTTTGAGATCTCTTGAACACCAAAATAATAGCAGCAATTGTTTATTCATCGATTGTTTATTTCACTATAATAGAGTTATATCTAGATAAGAAACAGTTGGTTAAGATGATAATCCTTCTTTCTGTAGAATTCTCGAACTTTCTGTGGTATCCACATCAGGTTCCGTACGGTATCCTCAGATACACCCGCCGTGACGATTCTCCATCTTCTTTTGAAATCATCGGCACGATTTGCTTTCTTTTAAGTTTCAAAGAGTTTCCGCTTAACTAGAGCCCAGTACTTTTCTATTGGGCAAAGTTCTGGACAGTTTGGTGAATTGGCTGTTTTCGACACGTATTTGTCCTCATGTACCTTATACCATCCCAGAACGGATTTCCCATAGTGATAAGAGATAAAATCTGGCCAAAATAGAGCTGGAGACTTATGGCTTTTGATAAACGGTTGCAACCACTATTGAAGACATTCTTTCTCGTACACATCCTTATAGATAGTGTCGATAGAGATGAAACTTTTAAATTTTCGACCACATCTACATATGGCCTACCAAATAAAATACTTCTTGGGGAATTTGGACACCTTCTTACTCCGGAAATGCTCTTCAACGGAATTCCTTTGCAATGCGATTTAAAAAGTCAGACCCGGAAGCTGTTTAAAGTCTTGGAGTACGTATGTTTCGTTGTCCATTATGATACAAGAAAAATGTTTGCAAAACATTGGTGTAAAGCTTCTTAGTACGACTTTTTGTAGTGATTTTTTTTGTCACCACGGTTGGGCACCTTTTTCATTTTGTACGCTTTCAGTTCTTGCCTTTGATTCATTTTTTTATACGCATACGCACACTATGCGAGCCCCATTTTGCATAGACAGATTGGGATTTTTCTTAATAATGGCTACCACCTTCTTGTCCATTTGTCCGAGCATACGTATTCGATTTGTTCCACTTATAATCTTCCGACAAGCTGCTGGTCACATGATTTGCTAACACAAAACACGGTGCCTTTCGGTAGTTTAAGTTTCGTGACAAGAACGCCCACCAATAAATTTTGATTTTGATGCCGTTCTAAAATGCATTTGAACAGTTCCACTTTATTCAACGCCATTTTACTGAACGTAACTTGAATGTAAACATGTTATCACACGATATGAAGTGCACTCCCGTTTCATTTTACTCAATTTTACAATCATATACTATCTCTTTTTCTCTCGCGGACATGTTTCTCCATTTTTGTAAAAAGTGAAACTACTCAAAAATTGAGTTGATCCACTTTTTAATGAAAAATGAGTAACATTTCTATGTGAAAAAAGAGATAGTTTACAATTTTACTAAAAAAATTAGTAAAATGAAACGGGTGTGTGGTAAGTTTCAGCTGTCATATTAGTAAAACGTTTCAGCGATCCATAAAATAATTAAAATCTACACTGAAAGGAAAGTGTCCGAAAACTAGCATAGATAGGCTTCAGATGACTTCTTATCATTTTCACTGGAGGATCTATTTTATGTCTTACTTAGCATCTTTTCGAAATTCATTTATAGTGGACCGAAACTGATATATTTGTCAATGAAGTCTTTTGATATCTACTAATTGATACTAGAACGAACTTTACACATGTTCCAGGGAAAACTTTGTCATGATAAATAAACATTAATGAGTGTTTAGCTTGAATTTGCGTGTTGGACAAATAAGATGTTTAAAATTATCTTCCACATCTTTTTGTGGTTGCATATGAGGTACAGTACTGGACAGAAAAAATCATACATTTGGCCTTTAAATATATTAGTCTCATTTTGACAGATATTAATCAGATTTGGCATAAATGGGAAAGTTTTTTTATTTTGCGCGCCTAATACATAATCTTAGAGGTTAATCACTAAAAGAAATTATATTTTTGCCAGAATAGTTTTTAACTAAAATTTAATTCTTAGTCAAAATAAATCATGAACTTAAAAAACCGGATTTCTAAAGCTTGCTTCAGATAGAATTGGAACAAAAACAATTGCCTGTATTTCAGTTATTTATTATTGAATTCAAGATCTTTTTTATACAAATGTAGCGTTTTCTTCATACTTTTAAGAAAAATACGGATAAAATTATTCGTCACGGTTTCGAAGGAATTCTTGAATTTTTCCTGTAACACGGCTCATTAGGCGGCGCACGCCTTCTTCGTCCATCGTTTTAGCTATCTTATTCCACCAGGTCTTCATCTGATTGATGTCTTTGACAACCTTTCGCTTTGCCTTGAGTCTCCTCTTCATGATTGCCCAGTATTTCTCAATAAGGCGGAACTGGGGGCAGTTGGGTGGGTTAAGGTTTTTCGGAACAACCTGGATCCCTTTCTCTGCATACCATTCTTGAACGACTTTGCTGTAATGACAGCTTGCCAAATCTGGCCAAAACATTACAGGATGGTCGTGGGATCGAATGAACGGCAAAATTCGTTTTTGGAGACACTCTTTTTAGTATAGTTCCAACGTCATTGTCTTATTTGTAACGAAAACATTCGTTTTTTTGCCACAGCGGCAAATGCCCTGCCAAATCATGAATTTTCGTGCAAATTTGTCGACAAAAACAAATTTAAATTTGGCTGGAACATCCCCCGAGCCGTTGCCAAGTAAAATTTTTAACCTGGGATTTGCCCGAAGTCAGCCTTGACATAGGTTTCATCGTCCATCAGAAGACACCCGTCGAACTTGGTCAGCACCTGGTCGTATGGCTTCCGAGCACGGATTTTGGCCACACTATTCTGTTTTATGGTCCGATTTGGCTGTTTGCTAGCTCGATACGACTTGATTCCTTCCCGGAGTCGAGTTCTCCTCACGGTACTATGGGCAGCACCGAATTTTCTGGCCAAATCACGGTCCGACAGATTGGGATTCCTCTTAATCGTCTTCAAAATCTTACCACGCAGTTTCCGGTCGACAGTTCCACTCCGACGATTGGCTTGAGGCTTCCGAATCGTCGTCAATGTTTCCTTATACCGTTTGATAACGCGCCATACGGTATTTCTGGGCAATTTCAGCTGTTTAGCTAGCCTAGATGCAGACCACAATGGATTTTCCAAATAACTGTGCACAATGTTTTCCCTTCTTTCGGCTTCCATGTTGATTGTTTACAAAGTACAGTCGATTTGCGGAATGTCAAAAATACATACGTGAAGCTGACAAAATTCCCGACACGTGGGCGCCAAGAACTTCCAAATCCGTCCACCAGGAGCGCCACAATATGAGCAAAAGTTTGTTCCAATTCTAAATGAAGCAAGCCTTAGATGATGTTTAATTATTTTGACAGTACTTATTATTAAACAGTTGCAGTCCATGCGCAGATGTGGTATTTTTCCGCCGTAGCTGGCTTCGTGTACATTCAAATAATTTGAAATATCTGAGAAACAGGTTTTGCTCGATGTCAGAAAATCAGTGATTCGTGATCGTTAAAATGCCCTTTCTCTTCGAAATATTGCTAAAAAATAATATCGAGAAAGTAAGAAAACCATGGAATAGTAAAAACATAACCGGAACAGGACGTCACCTTTCGGCAACACACCATCAGCATTATTCAATGGTTAAGACAAGAGCACTTACGTTGAATTATTATTGTTGTTGCGTCATAACTCACTTTCTGGAGAGAGACAAATTGAATACATTATCACATAATTATACACAATTGAACTGTTGATAAATATGCACATATGTTTATATTATATATATATATATATATATATATATATATATATATATATATATATATATATATATATATATATATATATATATCTATATCTATATTATATATATATATATATATATATATATATATATATATATATATATATATATATATATATATATATATATAATATGTCTATAAAATCTAGAAATTGCAAGATCGAATACTTTCACCTCAAATTTGAACATATGAAATCCAGCTGTTATTGGTTCACAGGGCTGTGCCAGTCAAGTTTTCTAAATATTTTTATGTTTGGGCACATCGCGTCACTATTCATTCTCTCTTCCGCTAATTGACAAAACAGTTGGCATAGTCGAAGTTAAAAATGTAGTTCCTTCACTACCAGCTGGTCTATTAGTGGACTGCACATGCCGATCACTTTATTTTCATAGTTAATTACACTTTTCCTAGCACTTTTTACAACATTTATATGACTTAGAAGTATTAGAACCTGTAACGCTGGTAGATCACCTTTTCGTGGTGCGTTACGGGGTATCAGATCTACCACCGAACCCTAGTCCGAATTAATTCAAACTAGGGAACATATTTGTTATTTGTAGTCAAAGGAACATATTTTAGTCCTTATTACATTTTATGTCTTATGAAAAGTAACAATACTCGTTTTGCAATTGTGCGAGGATGAGCTTAGAATAAGTTAAACATGGTTAGTCTTCATTTATGTGAATTCTCATTGTCTATTTGATGTTCTATAGTTTGAATTGGTTATGACTAGGGTTCTGATGCATGGTCAGTATCGGAGTCATAGTTTGTTTTCTTTGCAATGAATTTGATTTTGACTGATAAAGGGGCGCGCCTTTGAAGAGTGCTCTCACTCCTCAAAGGGTTTAAATAGCGGAAATTTTCAATAAAATTTGATTTATTGCCAACAAAACAAACAATGACAACTGTAACAACACCGAATACCTCATCATTTCTCAATAGTGATGAGGTAAATCGACATGCACTAAACAAAGGACACGGGATATACTACAATAGATCAAATTACTGGTCTCAGTGGTTTATGTCCCGAACAGAGGAAAAAAAAAAGTATTATTTTACGCTGCAGAAAACATCCAAACGTCAGGTTTTCAGCGCAGCCTATTCGTGTTTTTTTTCGGTGTTTCGGTTCACACTTAGTATTGAAAGTTGAAAAAAAGTCATGCGCATAACCGTTGAATAAAGTAATCTGGTGGATTTATTTTGTACGCTTTGAAATACCTCCATAGGAATAATTTTTTTAATATTAAGCAAGTCATGCACATTTCTACATTTTTCATGCCGGTACCATTCTGTCGTCTAAAAATACTCTTTATGCCCAGAAGAAACTTACCTTCTATTATTTAAATCTGCTAAAATATCGATGGGAATATCAAAATTTATGTGCTGTGTGATTTATTTTGTCCAGCACTGTAGCAGCACTTATCATTTGCTATCTTGTGGTTAATAATCATAGTCAGTTGAAGGCGGTTAGCGCCATAGCGAGTGTATTACTTAGGATTGTATAACCTTTAAACCTGTTTTTTTCAATTTAGGAACGTATATTCAAATGTTCACATTTGCTCCCCATTTCCATACTCTCCATCGTTCGGGTTCACCGCTCCATCTTTTCTACCACGGCATTATACCACTCTTCGCAAACATAAATCCAGGGGTGAAAAAATAAATGACTGAATCGAATAAAAACTATGAAGAAGCTTTTGTCGGAGTTAATGCTGCGTGACCATGCCGCATTCCCCCAACCCTTTTCATTGCTTTTATCCTGACTTGATTTCACCCCTTTTCACTTTCGCTTCAATCCTTGATTGCTTAATTTTTAATAAGATTGCTAGCCGTAGCCCTTTCCCTTCTCGGTTTCTGACTGAAACCGGAATGAATTTAATTATTGCATGGTGCTTTGCTGCATCGAAGGAATATTAATTGTTTTTCATGAGCTAGTGTTTGCTTAGTGCGCCTGGTGATTAGGCTTCCGTCGTGCAGCGATCGGTCGGGTTACACACCGAACATTCGCGCAGGTGGATGCTGCATCCGAGTAGGCCATTTCTTCCACCTTGAAGAAGATGGCACTTGTATGGAATAAGTCGTGATTTATCGGTAGGTTTATTTTTTGGTGCGAGAGATACCAGTTTCCACATTTTGATAAAATAGAGACCTTGGCTTGTATATTTCGAGGTCAACATGCTGGGCCACACGTGTGCAAAGATCCATGTACCCGTTGTTGTGGGGCAGATCATATCAGTCAGTCAGTGGTCGGATGGATGAATGAGTGATTCAAACCTGTTTTGAGCCTCACCAGTGACTATGTATTAAGGTGTAATATTTATTTAAGGGGCTGTTTGTGGGCGCGTGTGGTTTTGAATGAAATGAAAAGTGCTTTGCGAAGGTGAAGGTGGTAAAGATGATCGCTTTGCGGTAATGATTGGGAATGTGCGATAACGGGTGCCTCAGGTTGGTGCTGGTACAGTATGGTCACGCATTCGATAGTACAAGTGATTTCAATGAAAGTAAAAGTGACAAGACTGAGGACGGTGCATGACATCATGTGTGTAGGTGCAGGTAGTCTTCAGTGAAGTATTCAATTAAGAGGATGCACTATGATGGTTTGAACAAATTAAATTTTGCTAGATAGATAATTTTAACTTATGATTTAAAGACTGGTGCGTCCTTTAGCTCAGTTGGAACAAAGCTGGAGGCCGATTGAGATCAGATCTGGAAGTGGAAAACTCGTCTTTTCTGGGAACTAAAATATGATTGTCGTTGTCATGCATTTGTATAAATGCAAACTACTATCGAACATCCAAAGTGTAGCAATTTCGAGTCTACCAACAAATATAAATTTGAGAGGTAATTTTGTTAATACATAACAAAACCACCAGCAAAAGTATAGAATTTAAACTTCTAAGACTGAGGAACTGTACAGTGACTGAAATGGTCTTTTATTACTGAAATTATAGCTTTTAGTTGTTCGGAAAATCATTCTCAATTCTGATTCATTGAGACTTCTTGCGTGAATAGGGTTTGTATTCATGATAATTTGGACTCTTTCAAAACACTATAACCTTTGAAAACATACCACCCATGCATGACATATTTTGCTCCAACAAAGGCGGGTGTCTATATTCAAAAACACTATATGATCGGTCTTGACACTTCATAGGCAAAGTACAGCAGATTTTGTATAAACGAAATGAAAATCCTGACCTTTTGATACGCCAACTTACGAAACCATGAAGTGACAAACATATTGGACGTGTGCATCGTGCTATCGACAGGAACATGATGAAGATGCTCGAGTGGAACCCTTAACTCTTTATATGAAGTGTGGCTCAGAAAATAGGAATGTCGCCAGGTTTCGTCTGAAAGATTAAGCTGCGTTCTGGATTGAAGTCCCTCACCGCTCAAAAAATGTTTTGCGATTATTTGAAGAAGTATTCGTGTGCCATGAAGGACGATAAAACTTATATCTTTGAAGATTTACACTTTATACCTCAGAAATAATAGATTATGGTCAATAATTTGTTTCGTATGGAAGTTCCTTTTTCGCATTTTTGTGTACATGTAACTAAAAGTGACAACAAAAAAACTATTTTGGATTAACAAAAGCTGGGTTCACTAATCAAATCGACCAAACCATCGTGGGATTAATAACAATAATGATGAAGTAATCTCCTCTAACTTTCAAATTATTAGTTCAATCGTGTAAGAATAAAAAAAAATTGTTGAAATATCCATATTTTTCTAAAATAAACATAGTTTTGGTGATAAAGCCATTCCAAATAAACTTATGAAAAGGGCGTGTTTCTTAAGTTTTTGCAGTTTGTGAAATTAAATTCAAAATATCTCGAAAACAGTTACCTTAAGGAGATCATTAAAATAAAAATTTCGATTTAAAATTGTGGCTTTGAAAACTACTTTTAATAAACATAAATTAATTTTATGAAAATCCTCCAAAAGGGGCTATTAGGAACACTTTTTTAACAACTTTTGGTTCATATTGTTCTTAACTCTTAAAAATTGTTTCTTAGATAAAATTTTACAATCGAATCTTGAAAAAAAAATTGCGCATATTGGAAATTCGAATTTTAAGTTTCAGCCATAAATTTTTCAAGCAAAAATATATTTTTTTAAGTTTGAATTTTTTGTCATGGACATTTTGATTCCCTACCCCAAGTAACACACAAAACATCTTTTTAGAATGATTTATAATTGTTTGTATTATAAATGTATTATAAACGTATTGCAACACATGTCAGGTTTGGAGCGGTTTATAACTCTCGTGTTCTATATCGCTCTGACAAACGGTCGATCTAAAAATAGTTTTTTCACTGCTGCATGTGATTAATACTTCATTATTGTTCTTAAAAAAATGGTTCCATACATTTATAATACATAAACAGGACAAGATTTTATGGGCAGTTCTATATACAGTTGAAATTACATTACACCAACCAAGTTTTGCAAAACGTGTTCTTTTTTCTCATTACGATGAATTTGTTGTACAAGATTGTGGTTTCACTGCCATCGGGAAGCATGTCATAGATATTCAGAGTTAACTTTACATCAATCTGAGTTGGCTTAGCGAAGAAGATACGAACCTAGCATGCCAAGGATTAGTGTTCAATTCCCACGCTTGGCGATGTTTTTATTTTTTTATGAGGATTTTTTTTCCAGTTTGTGTTTTATAAGGCTTCTCTTTTTGCGCTTTTTGCGTCATATTAAAATATGAAATAAGCTATTACACACCTAATTTTTTTACCTGGTTTTGTCATTTAGCAGTACTTTCAACTTGTTTAATACAAGCTGTGTTGCTTGGGACCATTTTTCCAGACACCTTTTCTGTAAAATGAACGAAGTCCGAATTACTATTTTCGTAAAGCTGTTGTATCAAATAAACATAAGCCCTTCTCAAAATTTACTCTCGTATCAAGATGACCGTTCTTCATTCCAAAACACTTACACGTTTGCAAAGTTTCGGCCAAATCTAAAATACTGAAGTTTTGTCATTTACTGATTAGGCGTGGAACGCCTCATATAATAGATGCTTGTAGTACTTTTGATTTACATAAATACATATATACCTTCTGCTCAAATATGAACTTTAAAAATAAAACGGCTGCGGATTACATATCGTCAAAAACGTTTTTTCCTAGATTGGTAGGACTGCTATACGCTTACATGTAAAATTTGAGCACGATCTCTCACGAAGTTTTTTTTTTACGGCGCTATAAACAAGTCAACCTCCAGTGTGTTTTTCGTATTTTACTATAGAATCAAACGTTGAGCAAAGAATTAGTTTGAAATTTTGTTATTCCAACGGAATAAGTGTTTCGGATGCATTGAAAATGTTGCAGAAAGCCTATGGGTGGATCTATTCTATCGCGTGCACGTGCGTTTGATTAGTATAAGTCGTTCAAAGAGGGTCGTACACCAGTTGAAAATCTGCCTCATGCTCGTCGTCTAGCAACATCAATAATCGAAGAAAACCCTCGAAAAAGTGAAGAAACTTGTGCTGCAAAATCGCCGTGTGACCGAGAGAGAAATAGCTGATGAACTAAACATCCCAAGTAGCAATTCAAGTTTTATTGCGTTTTTAAAGCACACTCAAAGGCTAAATCATGGTCTTCAGAACCCTCATAAAACCAAAATTGTTGCTTGGGATATCAAATGGATCCGCTCAGAGCATCAAAGACGATGTTTTGGGCGTAAGACGTGTGGTCTTGTTCCAAAATTGTTGAATTTTTTTCAAAAAGAGCACCGCAAAACTGTTGCCAAGGAAATCCTCACGTTGAGTGATACGCACGGTAAGATTCCTTTACCCATTAATGGGTACGATTTATTATTATTGTTATCCCTCCTGTGGATTTTTTACGCATTTTACTGGAAAACAGCGTCCACCCATTTAAATGGGTAGACGCCGTTTTACGGTAAAATGGGTAAAAGTTTCCACAGGAGGAATAACAATAATAATAAATCGTACCCATTAATGGGTAAAGGAAGCTTACCGTGCGGACATCAGCACATCATAACTACACCCAAAAGTTGAAATTGTAGCAAAAAATGCAATTGCAGATTCTTGCAATCATATCTTGAGAAATCCGCATGATTTTGAAAAGGCAACTTTGCCTTATCGCGGTTTGCAAAAGCTTTTTATGGTATAAACAAAGCCATGAAAGTGTGTGCAAACGGTTATCGCTTTGTGCTTAGTGCCTCTACAGTCGCAGCAACCGTTGGGTTTTTGTTCAACCGTCAACTACTTCTTAATATGGGTGAGACAATGACACAAAACGCCGCTGCGCCATTTGAAACGGTTGCTCTTCTGCTGTCAAGTGTTCTATTTTTATTTTCACTCTTCATCACACTCCCATCTCCCTCTTATCAAGTCACCATGCGTTTTATTAAATAAACTAAGCTGTGTAAGTGTGTGTGGCCAACATTTGCTTCATTGTTGTAACGTTGAGTGCCTCGACAGCCGAAGCAACTGTAGGGCTTTATTCCAATCATCTCAATTTGTAATGGTTGGCTGGATAGTTACATTGAAGAGCCATCACGCTGACGGCCGCGGTTCAGAATCCCTGTTGCAATCCTAGATGTTTTTTTTGTGAGCCATCGGATTTACTACTACTAATCAACTGCACAACCTCACGTACACATTGAATTTTTCTAAGCAAATTGATGTGTTGCGTTTTTGCCCACGACCAATGTTGCATTTTTTCCCAAGTTTCGATCCATTACGAGAAATGAAACCAAACCATGCGAAATTGCATTACAATCTTGCTTTTTTTATTTTGGGTGTGTGTACGCGTGCAGAGGTGACATTTTGAATTTGAACATTTCTGGATTTTAGGGACGTCTTCTCTTCTGGCAGCGTTGAGATGTTCACCTGAACGGCCACAGATGTAGCAAGATTGACTGTTGATGCCAGTGCACTGCAGTGACATCGTTGACGACTTTGGTATCAACCATACAAAAATACAATTTCGGCACAATTGAAACCGCAATTTTCATTGAATCAAATTCGAATTAGGTCAATTCTGCACTCTCCTGTGCAAATAACAGTTTGACTGGGTGGCAGAGATTGACAGAGGAAGGCAACGTATTATCCCAAACTATTTCTTCCGTTGCAAACCCAGCTTGTCGTGCTGTTAAACGTAGAGGAACAATTGAGAATGCAAATATGTGTGAATCACCGTATTCATTGATGTCACCGTCTTCGAACTCTTCCCTCAAACCTTGCTCTTGCCTCACGTGATTGCTGCTACAATCACAACCCCACTTATAAATCAATTTAGTTCGTGTCAATCAGATAACTGTTGCAGTTTTTCCAGAGGAACTTGACTGTTTACTAAGCGAGTAGTATTGTGGTCTACAAGATCTTAAAGCCAAACCTCTGACACGAATGGTGAAATTTATATTCCTGTATGGGGAGTGTGTATGATTCTACTTGTAATACCAGCTGGATTCTTTTTTAACATATACCAGAAGGGTAGCACATCGAATTTTGTAATATGCTGGATACATATCTGCTCCATTTTGAAGAGTGCTAAGTCGAATATCCAAAAGTCATTATTGCAAATGAACGCAAGAGCTTCTGCCGGGGAAAATGCTTCAACAGTAATGCAGTTTTCTGGGTACATATAATCAAGCTGGATCTTCCACAACCCTTTGTATCATATTTGCCTAAATTATTCATTCTCATTACGTAAAATAAGTTTATACATTCTTATTTTGCTGTACATGTCTTCAAATAGCTAACCTGCCGATTGTGCGCTAGGAAATAGCAAATATCAATTCATCCGGAGGAAAATTTTCACTTTAAGCAGGTGTCTTTTTCAGCTTGGACCTTTTTCCTGACTCTGAGAAGAGATTCTTGGAGCTGGCCTAGATGTTCTAGTGACATTCAATGTATTGAAAATTAGTCTCCCTCTTAACCAATTCATGTTCGTTGTTTCAAACCGTTCTCGGTCCTGATTACTCTATTTCCACAAATTGTTGAATTTGGAAACAAATCTGGTAATCATTTTCTTTACTACCGTGATATTCATCTCACTGCAAGAACATTTCTTTTAAACATGCTCCAAAAGGTCAGTGACACCTTTTCCTAGCATCAAAAGCTCAACTTGTTTCGAGATTGTGATGGCATTTCATAAAGAAAATCATTCCCAATCATAGTGTTCAGTTTCAGCTAGGTTTTTGGTCCGAAAGGGAACCCACCTGGGCAGAGGACCAATTGTTTAGATGGTTAGCTTGCGAATCGATTTCGTCCTTTTCTAGCTGCTAATTTCCTCGGTTTGAAGTGTTTTCTTGTGAACACTTTTCCGATCTCCGGTGTGGAGAAAGAAACGTGTTTTTTCTAACGATTGTAAATTATAGTTTTTTTTACCGTACTCAGCAACGGTTGTTAGATAGTGAATTATTTTCAATGCCTTGGAGTCCATGGTTTACTTGATTTCCTCAACACATAGTATGTCGCATGTCGCTTTCTTTCATTGTTGTTGTTGAAAACAGCATGTTTCGATGAAAAAAGCCTGTATATTTTCATATTCTAAGGCTAGAGTATTGCCATCATCCAAGTGTTTGTGTGTTTTAGTGAAAGGAAAAACTTTCTTCACCATAGAAGGCCGTGGAAAAAATCAAAAAAAGGAGTTACAACTGAAAAGCTCTTTGGAGACGGTATTTTCACCGAAAACCACACTACTTTGATTAAGGCCCATCTAGTAATTATCAATTACCCCTTGCGCTGAACTGGCCGGCTTGACGTGCAGCAAGGGCTCAGTAGGGATTGTCTGTCAAGAACCGAAGCTAAGAGTCAGTTCCATTGTGGTTATATCACACTAGTTAGTTTTTCTACTGTAGTTTTTCTACACATTTTTCAGTATTTCAGCATGGAGAAGCTGGTTGGCGTAGCATGGGCAACGTCGCCAACTTGATCAATAGGGAAAGTGAGTGGCTGCGACTGAAGATTGTGTTCAAGCAGGGTGTATTTTCCATTCTCATATTAATTTCAGCAAGCTTTGTGACATCTTTGAATTTCAAATTACTTTTGCATATCAGGGCACAACCCAGCATGACAATATATTGCTTGTAATACTCAATTTGTTTTTCAGCATTTCAGCATAACATTTTCATTAAAATTCTATTTCTGGAACTACTACTACTCCATAAGAGACTGACATGTGATAGTAGCAGTATTAATTGTTTTTAAATATATGTGATGAAGATATTACATTTATTTCAGAAATCATCGAACTGGGCTCTTCAATCACTTAAACTGCTTTCTTCAATCTATAGAATAGTCTGTCAGATTCTCAAAATAATAAACAAATCAAACATCTTTTCATTGAAATTTTATCTTTGTTGAGGAGGACTGATCTCCTCTGCTTTTCAGGTTGTCCAGGGCTATTCAAATTTTAATACGTTTCGTTGGAAGGAGATTCTCTATCCTTTCCGTGGGTTTCGTGTCAGTGCTTCTGCTTACGGGTCCACACCCCGCTTTTGGCCCTTCATATAACGGAATAGTGAGGATTACAGTTATGTACAGTTTGATCTTGGCCATTAGGAGGAACTGTTCGTCATGGCAAGTCCTGCACTGGTGGTGGCTTCCTATCACATCACATCAGATCTAGTGATTATCAATTACCCTCACATATTAAACATCAAAGTGTTCAGTAAAACATTAACCATCATGTCATGGAATTTTATTCTCAAAATGTTTGTGCCATTTTGAGATATAACCTCTAGGAACATGGCACATTTTGAACAACAAAACGCTTGTATCATCAGTTTTAAAGATAGACGTATGTTGTCTTGTCAAAATTTGTGAATTCAAGTAAAGGAAAAACTTTCTTGCACATAGTAGTCCGAAGAAAACTCAAAGAAAAAAGTACCCAAGTAACACCAAATGTTTGATTGCATACATTTTTGCCCAAATGTGACAAATGATTATGCTATCATTGCGATGATAGAAAACCTTTTTGATACTACTAAAGGGTGATACGGTCAAAATTTGGTCAAGGGAAAACGCGTGTAAATCGGTGAAATCGTTTATTTAAAAATCAAATTAAATTTTTTCAAGTTCAATTAGCATAAAATTCAGGAAAAATATTCAGTTAGGCTTCCGCTTTTCCAAATCCGAATTGCCGGGCCTTACGCTTGACCCTGCCATCAGATTTTGTACAGCCACCTTGTCCACCTTCTTCGCCGCAGAAAGCCAGTTTGCCTTGAACTGCTGCTCGTCCTTAGCAGTTATTTTGGTCTTCTTTAGGTTCCGCTTGACAATAGCCTAGTATTTCTCAATTGGGCGGAGCTCTGGCGTGTTGGGAGTGGTTCTTGTCCTTGGGAACCACCTGCACGTTGTTGGCGGCGTACCACTCCATGGCCTTTTTACCGTAATGGCAAGATGCCAAATCCGGCCAAAACAGTACGGAACAACCGTGTTTCTTCAGGAAAGGCAGCAGACGTTTATTCAAACACTCTTTCACGTAAATTTCTTGGTTGACAGTCCCGGAAGCTATGAAAATGTTGCTTTTCAAGCCACAGGTACAGATGGTTTGCCAAACCAGATATTTCTTTGCGAACTTTGACAGTTTCGTGTGCTTGAAAATATCTGCTACCTTTCCCCTTCCTTTTGCCGTATAAAACTCCTGTCCCGGAAGCTGCTTGTAGTCGGCTTTGACGTAGGTTTCGTCGTCCATTACCACGCAGTCAAACTTCGTCAGCATCGTCGTGTACAGCCTCCGGGATCGCGCTTTGGCCGTCGTATTTTGTTTATCATCGCGATTTGGAGTCACTACCTTCTTGTAAGTCGATAGTCCGGCTCGTTTTTTGGCTCGATGCACGGTTGTAGACGATACACCCAGCTTATTTGCGGCATCTCGGAGAGATAGGTTAGGGTTTCGCTTGAAACTACCGGCAACTCTCTTTGTCGTCTCAGTGGCTTCCGGTTTTCGATTTCCCCCGATCCAGACTTCCTGGCTGTCGACAAACGTTCCCCAAACACTTTAATTACATTTGTAACGGTTGATTTGGCAACTTTTAGCGATTTTGCCAACTTTGCGTGCGAGTAGCTTGGATTTTTCGCGATGCGCGAGCAAAATTTTGATACGCTGCTCTTCTTGCTTGACGGCATTTTGACAACTGAAGAGTGAATTCCAAAATCAAAATAGGAGCAACATTCTACACACACACACCTTCAAAATGAGGGTGTTCAGGTTTTTTAAATGCAAAATTGAAAGAAATACGTCAAGTTGATATTGACCAAATTTTGACCGTATCGCCCTTTATAGAATTGAAATAGCGCAGAAGGTGGAGCCTATGAAACATAATTTATGTTTGATAATTGTCATAAACAAAAAATTCTAAGACATTAGTGTAACAAATTTCGTCGGCAAAAAGATTTTCATCAACTAGGTTCATACTATGGACTCCAAGCTTACCAGATCGGTGTTCTCACCACTCGACCGTCTCGACATATGAGATGGAAGAATAGTCAGAGTCTTCTTAAACCCTACCATTATACTATTAACCAACCTTATAGGGACTTAAATGCATATTCAGTTTGATATAAGAGGCTATGTGTATTGATTTAAATTAAAAACATTGATAACAGATGTTATCACACAAGCAATGTCATGTTATCATACAAGCAAATTTCACCACTTCTGATGTTCGATCATGAAAGCAATTCGCAACAGGAATTTTAAATATTTCATTCTAGCAAAACAGAACTAGGTTCAGTGGCAAACGAGTATGTGACATAGATAGATATAGGATATATATCTATCTTAAGGAACGCTCAAAAACTGTATTTTTTCGTCCAATACGGCGCTAATCAGACATACCTGACAAGTTTTATTGACGTTTGGCCTTTCTCGCATATGTTTGTTTTTTGAAATACGAAAGACTTAAGTGGAGCATTTATGAAACAAAATATGCAAACAAGATGTCAGACGTAAACAAACATGTCCTAGCTGAAAAACTTCAAACACATGTATGACAAATAAATTAGTCGACTAAATGAATCTAGATTTGAATTGCATCAAACGAACACCTTCATGATAAAACTAGTTAGATCACGCTGTTATAGATCTACAGCATGACACATGAAAAAAAAAACTTGAATATTTATGTTTTCGGTGCTACTTGGGTATCGATTTGAAGGGGGTTCCCAAAAAAAATCCTTGATATCTCAATAAAAACACAAGATAGCAAGTTGGTGTTTTCTACAAAGTTTAAGGAAGTTGTGAGTTCTACAATTTTGTAGGATATTTCAAAAGCTTTGAACGTCACACAAAAAAGATAAAACAAATAAATCTTGCCCCGATGAACGCAGCTTATGGACGACCCCGTGATCAGATGCGCTTTTAACCTACCAAAACTTCTCTCCAAGACTTCAATTTGATTACACGTTATCTATGTGCACTTTTTATTTCATTCCTGAAAATCGGAACCAATGAGAAATGGCATGATTAGGATAATCAGTGGTTATTAGAGCTTAATCAAGTCTTACAGAGAGGAGAGTCCATTGCTGTCGGACTTGCTACAGTGAGTGGTAGTACATATCACACATCATCCATCATACTACAGCTGGCAGCCCACGTAATTTTAATTGAGTTTAAATGTGTTGTGCTAGAACTGAACATTATATGTTGGATATTGGGTTGAAAAGTAGTGTTAGAATTTTATCAATACCTCATCAGTCTGTGACTTATTTTTATATTCAACGATACGTATGGACAGTGAAGATAAATTTCTAATTTATTTTTATAGTCACATTTCATTTACAGGTTATGCCCGATAGCCAGAGATTGTATCTGTGGCTTACTAACGCATTTATGAAGCCAGGATCTTTGTTACCTCTTTTAATAACCTTTTTGGAATTATGGTTCGCTTTACAAAAGTTTCTCCTGTATATCTATTGTTGTTTCTATTGTATATCTATATAATTATTCATTTTTAGACATCCTAATGTAAGCGAACATATACCTCATCTCAATTACAACTATGGATCTACTCAATGAAAGTAAGATCTCTGACAGGCGTTAAGGGTCAGTTGGGGAAATATATCTTAATAGACGTTGATTCATGAACAGGATCCCTTTACTTGTACTCTGCACTGACTATTTAAAAATATGCCCACGTCCAAGAAAGTGACTTTCCCTCTGTTGATTTCCTGTGCTGCAACCACAATTGATTTACGACCTCATGATCGTGTAAACATCTTAACTTTCTTATTAATCTTCTCTAGCCAAAACACAAAAGTGAAAACAACACCAACTACCAACCTACCTATTTACCATAACAGTTACTCCTTCAAATGCGATTTACTTGTGCACCTCCGAGTGAAGAAATTCATTGCATCATTCGATGTCAAAAATGTCATCGTCAGCATTTCTATGACTATGATTCATTAACACCGCCATTTCTAGCAATAATTGCGAGATTACCATCTTTTGTCCCCCCGTTTTCTGAAGGTGAATTTCAAATTGCATTTTAGCGTCTTGTTGCCCAGAATATATTGGTTTGGATGTATCGCCGATGTGCGAAATGCTAATGAAGATGCAAATAATGTGCAACACGCATGTCGGTGATCCATCAGTGCCGAGCAGTGCTGCCAGGCCATGGGAAACCAATCGATGCCATGCCATGCCAATCGCGCTTCGATCTAATCGCACAACCCACTTAGAAACAGCCATGAATGGGAGGATAGAACGATGACAAGGAGTCACACACACACGAGATGCCGGGCCGAAGAGAGGAAAATGTCAAAAGTCAAACTGTTGGTAGGTACCGACTTTCTGTGTGTTGATACCGCGAGAAGATGCGCGTTTGGGGCCATAAAATGCGATCCATGCGCTGAGCGTTAAGAAGCGTTAAACCTGTTTGGCGAGAAATACGAATGGTTTTTTTTTCTGCCTCTGCGGGATAAAGATAAGCTATGGTCAGTTTTATGGCATTTGACCAAAATTTTGCACATTCATTGGGGTTCGGATTCTAGTCCCATTTATAGGTGATCATGTTGCATGGATCTTGTTAGACAAATTGCAGGTGCTAATTCAGACGATTAATTTTTCTAAATGTACACACTTACTCAGAACG
>JASCZW010015998.1:0-19502 GCA_034211315.2 Aedes japonicus
CAGGTGCCCCGGGGAAGTGGCCAATTTGGAAAATATCCAGAACCATATCAATATGGGTATCAAACTTCAGATTTTCGATGTGATACTTCTAAATGCATTTAGAACCAGCAGCTGCCATGACCACTCTTTAGTAGGTTCCAGGTGCTCCGGGGAGAAGTGGCCAATTTGGAAAATAGCCAGAACCATATCAATATGGTATCAAAAATCTTGAAGTTTGATACCCATACGATATGGTTCAGACATTTCCAAATTGGCCACTTCCAGGCTGGAACTATGCAGAAGTATGTCATACAGCTGATTCTTACTGCTCCCTGAAGCTTCTCCATGAAAAATCTTGATGTTTTGGTGAGATATACATGATTGGAAGGATATACATGATTGACCATAGTATCCAGAACCAGTTTTACGGAAATGGCCATATTTCGGAAGTTTTTTCAACGGATCTTAGTGCAACCGCCGGCATTCAATTTTCAATGAGTTCTAGTTTCTAGGAAAATAGAGGTCATCGATGTAACTTCACACCACACAAAAATACGAGCAGCAGAAAAAATGTCTATTTGACATGCCCTCTGAAAATCCAAAACATCTCCGGTGTCCGGTGGCCAGTATTCGTGACCATGCATGTTTCTGAGTTTTGACTAAATTTGCCGTCGAATGCTTTCAGTTTTGCTCAAATTGAACAATTTTTCAAAAAGTTATAAGAAATTGAATTTGGGTAAAATTTTGCCTATCTCAATCATTTTGCCTATCCCCTGTATATTATCTTATATGACATTGTTTATTCATTACCATTACCATTCATCTTTATCATCATCACCACCATTTTTATCGTTAGCTTTGTGTTTTCGTGGTTGACATATTAACAGTAAAATAATTTTACTAATTTTGTAGCTAATAGTTTATATATACTTTTAACTATTATGTCTTATCTATCCAATTATTTTTTTGATCCTTTCTTCTCCTCTTATGATTTAGAAACGTATCTGGTGCCTTGCATACGAGAAGCTGCAAAGGAATCTGGCGGCAGGCTTTTGCACTTATTACTGAGAGTATTTTTCATTTCCGGTTTGCGAATGGACATTTACCCAAATCTGAGCTGATCTGATTCGTGCAGCGCTGTGTGTCATTTGAATAGTTTCTGATTTAACAGTTCAATTTTCGTCAACTGTGTCATAACTCACAATATCATTATATTTGGTGATATTGTGTTATTGATTTCTCCAGATAATTTGAACATTACTTATTGTTTTTGTATGTCCATTTGTTTTAACTTCACTTTCAATCAATTCCCTGTTTCAGGAGCAACTCCTAACTCATGAACAATAACTATTAGGTCAGCAAAAATAAAAATGGATTGCTGTTATAAAATCAACATCAACAAGCAAATAGTGAATATGGCAAGAGTAAATTAAAATGTATAAATGTTAGTTCTGTGAAATTTCAATAGACTTAACAAACTTTTTCAGGATATTTCAAATCAAGATGTTGATTAATAGCTGCTATCGCTGAAAACGAACGAAAACGTGCAACAGTTTACAACATTTCTTGCATTTCAGGATCAATCGACGACGACGACAAAGATCATATATAATAGATATGAATGGTTGTAGTATTTTTCATTTACATAAATATATACAGTATTATATAAATAATTCATGGGAATGGGAGGGACCATCAGGGCACCCGATTGAAGCACTCTGGATGGGGAGAGTGGAAATGCCAACTCCCCATTGCTAACAGTTTGTGAATAGAGGGCGGGCTCTTCTCCCCGCCCATCGGGGCATCCTCCTGTTAGATGGCTTGCTTTTTTGACCAATTGTTCAATCTTGTTGTTGGGAGGAGATTCTTTATATCCCTGTGGATACGTATAAGTGATGTTGCCTATCGATCCACCCAACCCCTTTTTGGCCCTTCATACAATGGCATGATTAGGATAATCAGTGGTTATTTAAGCTGATCAAGTCTAACAGCGAGGAGAGCTCACTGCTGTCGGACTTAGTTTCCGTGCTACAATGGGTGGTAGTACACTATCGTACATATCATACATGCCCAAGCATACATATCATACATAGCCGGCCGCCAAGGGTAAACCAACGAGCCAACCATGATGCGGGTCACCACAACTAAACCTGAACCACTGTGAGGCCGCCCAGCAACTGTTGTGTCAGTCAGTTAGCGAGTCGGCATCGGATATCGCCATAGTTTCCGACCCATACCGTGTCCCAGCCGGCAACGGTAATTGGGTCACGGACAGGTCCAATATGGCGGCATTATGGACGACGGGCAAGCACCCGGTTCAGGAGGTTGTGTCTTCCACTAATGAAGGCTTCGCGGTTGTAAAAGTGAATGGAGTGTTCTTCTGCAGCTGCTACGCACCGCCAAGATGGTCGATTGAACTGTTTTCAAACATGCTCGTACCGAAATGACAAGTGAGCTAACTTGGCCTATTCCCGTTGGTAATAGCAGGCGGACTTCAACGCCTGGGCGACCGAGTGGGGGAGCCGCCTTACCAGCCCCAGGGGCCAGATTCTTCTGGAGGCCTTGGCCAGGCCTGCAACGTGGACCCAGCCAACGTGGGTACCGCAAGAGTACATACCACAGAAATGGAGCGGAATCGATAATCGACGTTACCTTCAGCAGTCCTGGGCTGCTCAATGACTGGAGGGTGGATGATGGCTACACCCATAGCGACCACTTGGCGGTCCGTTATTGTATCGTCCACAATACAAGGCAGCGTGCGGAAGGAGTAGCATCCACTCCATTCGCCCGCAGATGGAGGACGTCCTACTTTGATGTAGAGACTTTTAAAGAGGCGCTTGAGAGGAACGGATTTTACGCGAAACCCAGGAACCTTGCGGCGAACGACTTGTGATGGCACTTACACGAGCGTGCGATGCGACCATGCCGAGGAAGTCAAACCGAGGAATGGAAGATCGCCGGTGTATTGGTGGACAGAGTCGATTGCCGACCTCCGAAGAACTTGCCTCCACGCTAGACGGAGGATGCAAAGAGCGCGGTCAGACGCCGATAGAATCGAGCGCAGAGAGTGCTGTCGCCGCGAAGGCCGCTCTAAAGAGGAGATAAAGCGCCGAACCGGCCTGCTTCGAGGCCAGTCGAGGGCCGATGGCGAACCCGTGGGTGATATGCCTGATCGGGTAGTAATGGCCAAAACCAGGGATCGGCGGCTCCAACCGAGCGTTCATCAGAGCTGCTGCAGGTGATCGTTGGGGGACTCTTTCCGAGCCACGACCCGAGTCTATGGCCCTCGCCGCCGTTGATTTGTCCCATGACCAGCGTTCCAGTATCCCAGACCTTAACGCTGTCATAGCGACGGAAGGGTTGGACGGCCCCGCCGAACACCCGTGACCACGGGCATTGATAACGGCACAACGGGGGCCGGCGACGAGGCGACGGTGACGAATGACGAACCCATTGCGATAGCAAAGTCGCTAAAGGTGAACAAAGCGCCAGGACCTGATGGTATCCCGAACCTTGCCATCAAGACGGCTATCTTGCTGGATCCCGGAATGTTCAGGGTGGTGATGCAAAGCGTGTTGACGAGGGCGTCTTCCCGGACGCCTGGAAAATTCAGAACCTTGTAGTTGCTACCAAAGACAGGGAAGCCACAACAGGAGACCCATCGGCATGCAGACCTACGCGTCTGTTGGATGCAGCGGGTAAGGCAGCGTCGGAGAGGGGTAATCCTCAACAGACTGGCAACGTACACGGAGGGTACAGGCGGTCTGTCGGTAACCAGTTTGGCTTCCGCAAAGGGGAAGTCGACGGTGGATGCCATCCCGTCCGTCACCAAGACGGCTGAGGTGGCAATCCGGCGCTAGAAGGCGAGGAGTACGCTACTGTGCAGTGGTCACCCTTGACGTGAGAAACGCCTTCAACAGCGCCGCCAGTTGGGTGGCTGGCTGCCGACTCGCTCCAGCGCCTACAGAGAGTTCACGGTACTTCGTGGTACAAGATTCTGGGAAACTGCATCGCGGAACTGGGCGTACCGGTGTACAACACGGAGGAGGGGTCAGAAACGTGCATATCACCTGCCTGGGCGTCCCAGGCTGGCGTTCGATCCTGCGGCATCCGGTGCTGCGGGTCACGATGTACGACGAAGTGTTACGGCTCGAGTTCCCGGGCGGGTGAAGATAGATCCGGGTTCGCGGACGACATCACCACTGGAAATATGTGGTGAATCCATCGAGGAGGTGGAGCTGACGGCCGCACACTCCATCGGCATTGTGGAGAGATGGATGCGCTCCAAAAAGCTGAGCCGGCTCACCATAAGACTCGAGGTCACGGTTGTCAACAACCGAAAATCGAACAATACGCTTGCGATTGGTGGCAGAGCAACTGCACTATTGAATCGAAAGAGGTCTTTGAGGTATCTTGGGGTCATGATCGACGGTGATGCTGTCGCCTTACCGGTGCCACGCACGACGACGCCTGCAAGAAAGTTCTCCGTGGCCAGTCTCGGCATTATCCCGCATGATGTCGAACAGCTCGGCGGTGAGCGTAGCAGCGTAAACTCCTGGCACAGTGTCGCCCTGTCCACTAATCTTAGGTACGGCGGGCCGGCATGGCGATCACCGCCTTGAACATTGAAGTAGCTACCTAGGTAAGCTAGAGAGTACGCACAGGCTGACGCGCCTAAGAGGCGGTTAGTGCATACCGAACGTGTATCACGCGATGCAGCGCTCGCGTCTAGCGGGGATGATGCCGATAGGCATCGCTCATAAAAGAGGCCGCAGAGCGCTTCGAGCAACGCATGGAACAAGAGGCACTCGGTTAGACCGCTCGCGCACGCACCAATGGCCAAGTGGCAGCGCGATGTTGGAACAACTCACGCAGGTTTTGCTCAGGTGGACCCACCGACCGTCCCGGAACCATCCGGGTGGGTCCTGGTAGCGACGGGAAGTTAACTTCCACTTTAACGCCAGATCCGGCTGTCAGGCCATGGGCAGCTTTCGGTACAAGATCGGCACAAGCATGTGCGCATGCTCAGTCCTCCGCATGCACCGAGTGCGCGGGAGCAGAGGAAACCGCGGAAGGCTGCTCTTCACATGCCCTCGCTTCACGACGGCGCGAGTATCCGGCATGATGGCCGTAAGCGGTCACGACACGACTTCCGGCAATCTGGTCCGAGGATGTGCCAGGACCGGGAGATCTGGGATGCGCAGCATGCGCAGCAAAAGCATCCCAGATCGTCCTCGACCTACAACCGAAATGGCGAAACGACCAAAGGCGGGTCGAAATGGCGACCCAACTACTGAAGACCCAAGTAGCGTAGACAGCAGGTGGCGTGTAACTCGGCGGCAAAAGCCCCCTCCCCGAAGCGGTACCTGTGTGTGCCGGGGAGGAGAAAGGCTTTAAGGCACGGGTGGGTTTTAGTAATTGGGTCGGGTGCTGGCACCCTCATCCCACACCGCTGAGTTCTTCAGGAGTCTGGCTGCGGATTTTCCATCCCGTCTAAAAAAAAAAAAAAAAAAAAAAAAAAAAAAATACATACCCAAACCCATGTTAAATTCCGTTTGCTGAAACGGAAAAATAAAGAATCTTAAAGAAATTTCTACGACAGTATCCACCTGAAAAGAACGAAAAATAAAAATTCGAATTTGTAAGGGTTTCAAGCAAACTAATCGGAGCTGTCACTTTTACTTTCGGAAAAATACTCCGCACAATTTTTCCGTAAGTGAAGGTTACATTTCATTCCATGCAGTTCGATTCTACTTTTTAAGTCGATACTAGCCTAAAGCAATAAATCAACGCAATATGATGGCAAACAATCTCAGGAGGCTGAAAACCTTTAGAAAGATACAAAAAATACCGCCCTATGAATCAAAACTTCAGCTTAGCAGAACCAAATAAATAGTACCAAAACGAACCATTTCCGTCATGATGATGAATTCAATCCTGATGGAGGATATGGATCTCATGAAGGACTTTGGAATCACAATTGAGTCTATCGATAAAATTTGCCTGTCCGTAGTTTTTAGTAAATTTGTATGTCATCTGAACGATAATAATTAATATTTTTGGTCCTCGAGAAAAAAGCAGGCTAAAAATAAAGAGGTAAAACAGTTCCCTCGAATTTCAAGACTAACCTCAATGTGTTGCTAATATTGACCTATGTGTTTTTGTGTTTTATATAGATCATAGTGTACTTTATTAACATTCACACACCAAAGCTGTACATATTTTCCAAGTGCTCCTCAAAAAGTAAATAATATCGTCACTTGCTTTTCTGTGTCATCATGTTCAAAGAGTCAACTTGAATTGGGACATCAATTGAGAGTGCAAGAATTACCTTTGTCTGCAGGTAAGAGACGAACCAGCCAACGGCTGAAAGTCTCTAAAATGAAGACTAATCAATCAATCAACCTATGTCTGCAGGACAGTTCTCAGCAAGTTGCCCCGAGAAAATAGCCTACGTGATGGCTTTTTGTAGCAGAGCCAGTCGATCTCAATGCGGACCTTCGGAAAACTACGGCCAGAAGACTTGCAACTCCACGAACCTTTGAAGTTCTGTCCAGCAAGAATTCTTTTACAGCGGTTCGTCACCTAGGCGCCCACTTTCTGTGGTATTTTTTTCACGGTGTTTCGTGCAGTGAGTCAAAAGTTATTCTAGATAGAAGCCGAAAGGAGACCAAAAAATTTGCAAACATACGTTGATAATCCAACGTGGTCCGCAATAAAAATCGCAAAAACGTTGAAAATTGCCAAATCCACCGTGTATGATGTGCTCAAACGCTTCAGGGAGCAAAAGAACGTGGATCGAAAGCCTCAAGGTAAGCGTCGTAGTGGAACATATGATCGCAAGCTGAGCCAGAAGGTGTTGAGAACCGCCAGAGCAAACCCTGGACTATCAGATAATGAAATCGCACAAAAATACGCTGCTGCTCGCAGTATCGTTCGAAACAAATGGTTTGCGAACAGGATATCGTTCTTATCGAGCCAACAACCAAATAGAACGTTGAAGCAAAGTTTCGTCACCAAAACTCGAGCTCGGAAATTGTAGCAGCAGGTTTTGACGAAGTACCATGGATGCCTGCTCATCGACGATGAAACCTACGTCAACATGGATTTTGGCACGGCACGAGGAGATGTTCCTGCGAAGTTTAAGTTTAAATTGATAATTTGGCAATGGATGTGCAGCTGCGGAGCAACGATCAAAGTGTTCGTGACGAATAAGACGATGAACTCGAAGCTGTACAAGGAAGAATGCCTCAAAAACCGCGTACTACCTTTCATTAATGCCAATAAAGGTCCCGTGAAGCCCGTGGTCAGATTTGGCGAGTTGCCACTACAGCCGGGAAGTCATCCAGTCATACCGCGATAATAACGTAGATTTCATCGATAAAAACATAAATCCACCCAACTGCCCGTAGTTCTGGCCCATGGAGAGTTTTTGGGAAATAATGAAGCGGAAGCTTAAGAAAAGTGAAAAAACGGCTCAGATGGCCAAAATGTAGAACAAATTTTCCAAGGAAGTTGACTCCTTTGGTGTGCAGCGCTTGATGGGAGGAATGAAGAAGAAAGTGCGAATTTTCATTAGAAACGAAGATAAATGACTTAATATTTTAATTGACTTGATATTTTTCTTAAAGTTCAGTGAAGTACCTTTGTTTTGATGTATTAAACTTATCTGTACGTTAATCCATTACCGAGATATAGATGATTTTATTATTCCGGATTCTAAATGGACATACACTCAGTAGCAAAAAAAAAACCGAGCAAAATTTTGCCTCCAAATAACGCCATGTTCAACCTTCTGTATCTTTGTCAATTATCAATAAATTTGACAAGGCAAATTCTATTAATAATACTATATAGTACTGTAATCGTAGTTTTCGTTAACCTATACATACTGAATGCCATATTTTTAAAGTTCTTCGTGGGTTCCACTAGTTATTTGGGATATATCACGCGTAACAAATCATGTGTATTATTAAGATGAATTCGCCTCGTCTTTTTTTTGCACCGATATATCTAGCTATAGAGCTATAGAGGAATTTTTAATATGCTACCTAAATTTTTCACAGAAATACGGATTTTTGAAATTGCTATGTCCAAGACAGATTTTTTTAATATATGTTATTTGGTCATATAAGGTACATACATTGATTGAAGTGTTGTCAAATTATCAGTCAAAAATATTGATAATTGACAAAGTTACAGAGGGTTGAACATGGAGTTATTTGGAGGCAAAATTTTGGTCAGCTTTTTCTTGCTACTTAGTGTAGCTTTATCCAATCAACAAATCCTTTCGACTGCCTTACTTAAAGTGGGCCCTGTGTACCAAAACCTGGATCGAAAAAATCAGCAAGAAGAACGATCTCGTTTCTCTCTTTTTTTAAACTTAAAAATAAAAATAATCAAACTTGCCAACCAATATTTTAAATCCTGACTTCTTCTTTTCGCATTTCAGGCTTACTGCTTCCACAATTCGCACAAACTAATGGAACAAAATCTCTGCAGAGTGAATTATTATGTTTACATCATCAAAGGGCCAATAAATTATATATGAAAATCTCTTAAGTATTTCAAAGCAGTTCAATTTTAGTTTGTTTTGAACAGTTTTTGAGATGTGAATAGAAGTAGATTTTTTTTACAAATGAACAAAAAACTTAAAATTTAACATTCACCTCAAATAGAATATCTCCAACGCGTGTGATCCAATTTCAAATATTTTGTCTTGAAATGAAGCAGTATTAAATTTAACACTGATCTTAAGCACATTAAAATATTGTAGGAGTAGGAGTTTCGACGCTATTCATAAGTAAGTATAATATTTTGCGATTTTTTCTTTGGAGATTTGTAAAAAAAAATGTGCTAAGCATATGATTAATACCAATATAACGTCAACAAAAAAATTATTGCACATGATCTCAGTTTACTGCTGTCGATAAACAAACGCCATTCACTGGGATTGTGATGCTCCCAAACTCTTCGAACAAACAGTTTACATCTCGGCAAAATTTCTGTAGTAAATTGTAGAGAAGTAAAACTTCTCTAATAAATTTCTTTTTTTTTTACAAAGGTTTTTTTTTGCACGGGGGATAATCCACTTTTAGTATGGAACCGTGTAAAACAACATTTTCGGTTTTTTTCAGAAATTTTTTGGTCATTTTTTTTTCTCAAGCAACAAAATAAGGTTGGTCCCATATAAATTTCACGGAGACTTGATTGTAGTTAGTTTCATCACCCTGTGAATGAATATATGACACATTTTACCCGGATTCTTCTGATATTTTTTTGAAATTCAGAAATTTCTTTGGTTGGTGTAACTCAAGATCAACAAAGTAAAGCTAGTCGTATGTAAAATATTTTATTGAGAAAATCGATTGGAGGTAATTTCGTTCACCGCACAGCTCTGTGAACGAAGATATGTCTAATTTTACCCTGATTCCCCTTACATAGGACTAATTTCTAAGATAATTTCTCACCCGTGTTAGGCAGTATTGGGAGAGAGACAGATCGCTAGAACTAGAAAAAAGCAATAGGTAGTATAAGAGCCCGATCGGTTGCATGACTTTTTACAAGTCAAGGGGATTTCCTCCCCCTTGCCTACCCTGCATGGGGTAGTATGGTAAAGGGTTATGTGCCTGATCGGATACTACCGTTCAAATGCCCTCCGCTCTTTATTTGTTGATCTTGAGCAACTCCGACCAAAGAAATTTATGATAAACACAAAACTATTAGGGGAATCAGGGTAAAATCAGCCATATCTTCACAGAGCCGTGTGGTAAATGAAACCAATTTCAATCGATTTTCCAGAAAATTTTACAAGAAATAGCATTATTTTATTGATCTTGAGTCACACCGAGCAAAGTAAATTGTGAAAAACATGAAAATATTATAGGAAACAGGGTAAAATCCTCCATATCTTAATTCACAGAAATTTCACATAGAATTGCGTCATTTTGTTTATCATAAGTCACACCGAGCAAAGAAATTTCTGAACAACATAGAAATATTAGGAGAACCAGGGGAAAATGAGCTCATTTGCTTCCTTAGCGTTCCGTGCGGCGAATGAGACCACGTCCATTTGATTTCTTAGAAAATTTTCTTTAAGTTAAGGTAACATTTACAACAATCGTTCCACACCGAGCTGGGATATAGAATTCTTTCGCGTTTCGGGCACATTTTTTCCCACTGTGCGGTGTCGTAAACATGTAGACGCCACAGGCATAACAAAACTTTTGTGGACAACTCATTCTTGCATTTGAATTCCCGTTTTGCAGCGCACATTTTTCTCACTCCGATAACTGAACAACGAACTGACATAATATGTTTGGTTTTGAAGGGTTACCAATAGATATTAATATTAGGTGCCAGAAAATCTTACAAAACAATAGAACAGTACGTAAACCAAGTCTTTTGTGTGTGTGTGTGTGTGTGTGTGTGTGTGTGTGTGTGTGTGTGTGTGTGTGTGCGTGTGTGTGTGTGTGTGTGTGTGTGTGTGTGTGAGAGAGAGAGAGAGAGAGAGAGAGAGAGATGGGCGTATTTCGAATTTCTGTTTTCTCCAGCATTCTGCAATATTTCCAAAAACCAGCATAACTTACTCATATTTCAACCGATTTCCACTTTTGAGCCCATATTTTCTTCATATGGAATACAATTTTTGTTGACGTAACTTTGGTATAAATCATATAAATGTCATCCAAATTTAACAAATCTCCAAAAACATCGCAAAAAATTTTATATACTTATGAATAGCATCGAAACTATTACTCCTACAATATTGTAATGTAAAAAATATCAGTGTTGAATTTAATACTGCTTCATTTAAGACAAAATATTTGAAATTGGATTACACGCGTTGGAGATATTGCATTTTAAGCAAATGTGTTTATTGTTCATTTGTAAAAATAATCAACTTTTATCCATATCTCAAAAACTGTTCTACTTCAATATTTTTGGTGGCATTTTTGAATTCTGCATAAAATTTCACATCAGAAATGATTATTAGCTTACCGAGTTCATAAATGCTGTAAACTAGTGTCATCAATGAGAACTGTTTTGTTAAATTAAGAATAGAATCTCCATTCAGCTAATATAAATTTAATCGAATCCGCTAACTATTCGCTGGTTGCAATGGACAACGGAAACCATGTTGAAGCTTTGTTTACAGACTTCAGCAAGGCATTTGATTGCATTGATGTACCCATGCTTCTAATCAAACTGCAAAAAATGGGTTTAGGAAAGGCTTGTAAGATGGAACACGATCCGTTTTTTGCTCGTAACATGTAGAATTTTTATTTTTTCGAGGATTTTTTGAAAGAGAAACTAAAGGACTCTAAGTTTGCCCACGGAACTGATTATTTATAGTAATAAAAAAAAATTATGGCCAATTTTCGAAATTTATCAAAAATTGCAATTTCAAAAAATGTTTTTTTATTGTTCAATATATTATTGATTCCATAGCATTTTTAAACATAAAAAATGTCATTTATATGTTTTAAAACGAAAAAAATGTGTTCAATCGTACATGCTCAACAGTGTTCCATCTTACAAACATGACGCCATAAACACAAAACATCAAAAAAATGGTTCCACGTTACGATTTGTTTGGAAATGCCTTTGTAGCATAAAAATACACCAAAAATGCTAGCCAACACAAATGTTAACCTTTTGATATCGATGAGAAAATTCCACTTACTAAGCACAAGAAATAATTGGCGCTATGAATGTCAAAAGTGGCGCTGTTCCATCTTACAAGCCGTTCCATCTTACAAGCCTTTCCTCTATTGATTTAAATTTTCTTAAATGGATCGAGTCTTATCTTACTGATCGACAACAAATAGTTTGACTTGAAGGCAAGACTTCAAATCCTATTCGAGTTACTTCAGGAGTTCCTTAAGGCTTTTTAAACGATGTTTCCCTCATTTTAAAAAACGTAAACAAATTTACGACTTTAAATCGTCGATATTTTTTGAAATAAAAAAAAAGGAAAATATAAGACTATTCCAAAACGACGTACATTTATTTTATAACTGGTACAAAATCTCCTTTTGCAGCTAAACCTCTAAAAATGCAAATCAATATCATTTTGTAGAAAGCGGAAAACACTAGACTGTACAATCTCTCTAGGAAATCAGGCAGTCTAAAAGTGCGGAAGAATTAAGGATTTATGTGTTATCATTAACAAAATACAAAATACAAAATGTATGTATGTATGTATGTATGTAAGGTAGCCACCATCTCTTCTACGACCTTGTCATGTATGCAGCTCCAGTTAATAGCAAGATCAAATTAAGTTACCGGGTTGCATTCACAGTAACGCTGTATGAAGGGCCAAAAACGGTGGGGCGGACCCGTAAGCAGAGACACTTACGCGAAACCCGCGGGAACATAAGATTCTCCTTCCAACGATACGATCCAACAAACCGAATAACCCAATTCGCAATACTCATTAAGCTTTCTACGGGATGGCTTGTTAAGAAGGGCGCGTCACTCACGCTGAAACTGTTGGAGTAGAATTCGCAACATCACAATCGAATCGGTAGGATAAGAAAATGATACTGTTTATTCCCTCCTAGACGCCGGTTGTCATACCACTCCATTGTCCAATTCCAGCTTGAATGATACCCTGATGCTCCCTCCCTGCCCAATATATATTCAATGTCATGTAGTAATATATAAAATATAGTGAATTATTATTATTATGATATTTAATATAGTAAGTAAATGTAAGAATGATAGTAACAATTCCATTTGTAAACCTGAAAGTATTGTCTTAACTAGTAGCTATGAGAAAAAAAATTGATTCAAACATATTTTACAATACTTGGAATATCCATGGATGATCTGAAATTATATAGCATATGAAGAATAGTAAACCAAAAATTTCGAAGTGCTGTTCCGTTTCCTTGAATCACAAAAACTTTTTGTAGTGAGTCTCACAGGTACTATAGCAATTTTTATCAAATAAATTTAAATGCAATAATATCATATCATTTAATATCATAACATAAAATAAAAATCTGACGTTATAATGTAAAATAAAAATACGAGCAAGCCAGTAAACTATAGTAGAATATATAGAGGAAAGGCTTGTAAGATGGAACGGCTTGTAAGATGGAACAGCGCCACTTTTGACATTCATAGCGACAACACGATCGCGCTGACATTTTTTTTCGTTTTAAAACATATGAATGACATTTTTTATGTTTAAAAATGCCATGGAATCAATAATAAATTGAAATATAACAGTACATTTTTTTAAATTGCAATTTTCGATGAATTTCGAAAATTGGCCATAATTTTTTTTTTATTACTATAAATAATCAGTTCCGTGGGCAAACTTGGAGTCCTTTAGTTCCTCTTTTGAAAAATCCTCGAAAAAATAAATATTCTACATGTTACGAGCAAAAAACGAATCGTGTTCCATCTTGCAAGCCATTTTTTGAAATTGCAATTTTGGATAGATTTCGAAAATAGGCCATAACTTTTTTTTTGATGACTGTAAATAATCAGTTCTTTGAGCAAAGTTAGAGCCTTTTAGTTTTTCTTTCGAAAGATGTCTTTGGATTCGCGAAAAAATAAAAATTATACATGTTACGAGCAAAACAACGGATCGTGTTCCATCTTACAAGCCTTTCCTATATCCGTAACTTAGCTGGCCATCGAAAGACTTCCGCTGTTGCAGCTTCGATAAAATTAATATATATTAAGAATATGTTTTCACAGTTATAGTCACATAACATAATAAGCGTAAGTATAATATATATCTGTTATCCACTGGTTTGTAACTGAAAAAAAGGTTAGGTATGTTTTAATATGGAAAAGCTGAAAACAGTAAGCAATTAGGAGAAATAAATTTTATATAAGCATGAATAATGCCAAAAACGTAGATTAAGTAAAACCAGACAAAAAAAAGTCCGATAACTCTTACTGGTCTGGATCGATAAATGATAATGGGAAACAGGAAAGCAATGATTATAAATTATATAGTTTTGGTGAATAAAGGAAATGCTTTTTTGAGTAGAATTTGTCGTACATAATGCTTCCTACATTTTTTTCAGTGAAAATGGCATACAATATAGATAAAATATCGAACGGATGTTATACTATAAAATGATAATACAAATTTTAATTGTATTCACATATCTACAGATTGTGATCCTGCTGCAATTGTAGACGGGCCCGCTCATGCACTACTATTTTTAGATAAATTATCATAACCACCTAAAAAACAAAATATATTTAAAATTATTTTAAAATACTTAGGAGTTCCTTGGATGACCTGAAATTACAATGAATAGTATATCTACACTATCGATGTGCTGCTGCTATAGTGGAAAAAAATGATGTGATATAACCACAATGGAACTGACTCTTAGCTTCGGGTCATGGAATCCCTACTGAGCCCGCGCGGCACGTCAAGCCGGCCAGTTCAGCGCAAGGGAACAAAATACAAAATACACACAAAATATGTTCTATTTATTAAAGAGCTTATATAGAGGAGGAAGTGCATAAATGGAAATACAGACTTGAAAATTCAAAATTTTTAGGACTAACAGCTAGGGAAGTGGTCGAGACTTGATAATAAAATATGGTTCAAGTATATAAACTGTCGGCACAGAAAAAAATCATAAAGATTTTGCGCATTCATGCAAACTCAATTTCATCCATGATTCAAGTTCAAGATCGTATTTTATTATTCATACCATTCGGTTCCGCTGAAAAATAGAGAGAGAAATTTATCCAATAACTGCTTCCAATGTTTACCGATGACAGACAGACATGAGCCATACTTCCAATAGTCAATATAAAGTCATTTCCGTCATTTCCGACGAGATCTCATCATCTGTCCCTCATTCTTGCATTGCGCCATATTCGTGATACAGTTTCGTCACGTTGAAATAGCAAACTGCTGCGCTGTCAGTGATTCAAATAAATAAACAAATGTGCTGCCGAACATTACATATTTTGATACAACCTAAAAATATGAAAATAAATACTTCCGCATCGAGATGCTTCTTAACAACATTAAACCCGCTATGAAAAAAAAATCTTCTGTTGATGAGACACTTTCAAAGTCTCCATCATGGTGCCAAGTTGTCTGCACCCGTCGCTGCACAGCCGATAGTTTCCGAGAAGTGAAGAAATGAGGGCTCTTAGTCAAACACGGATTCCACATGTCTTCGATCCCATTACCACCATGCGTAGAGCAAAGTTGACCGAGATCACGGTTGCAGCATCCTGCGACCATCAGCAGCGAACAAGAAGAAACACGAGAAGCTCGTGATGAGATAAATTACCGGCTTGTAAATTTGTAACTTTGGAAATTAGTTTATGGTGGGTCGGAGGAGATAAGGGATTTTCAAGAAAGAAGGGTTCTTCGCTAGACTCGCTGGTGCCGTTTCGATATCTTGTGGGAAGCGACTCTTAGTCTCTGTGATATGGTGGGTGTCATAAACAGATTAAAACGAAACCCAACAGAAGTTCGGTTGAGGCAGGTCGCTGGAATCTACCATTTGCACTTGGGAGAGATGTGAGATCTTTTTCTTTCGAATTTCTGACGTGAGAAGATATAAAAAGTTTAATTGCAAGGGTTGGCAGTTTCAAGCTAATGTTAGTTATAAAACATGTTTCAATATACGTGGCTCAGGTCGACTAGTTTCACGCTTTTGCAGATGTTAGAGAACAACGATAAACATTTAGACGCTGGTTCCAAGCGTAACAATGTGCCTATCAAGACAAATTCCAAACTCTTCCGTATTCATTCCCATCGACCTTTAAATACCCAATCAAATGCTTCCAACTGTTTAACGACATAATTAACTGTCAACATTTGTTACACTTTCGTTTTACATCTTCATCTTCATCCGGAGTAGGCGCCGCCTCGAGGAGTTTCATCACCAACGGCGACTGACAGCGCACGTTTTCGGCGCGCTCAATCATCGGAAAATGGAAGAAGGTGCCTCGTCGTTTTTAGTACAAAATAATTACCACGCCCGGGTTTCGGTTCGGCGCAAAAAAAGGTGGAGAATTTATAGTTTCATGTTACACGCAGACGATCGTAAAAATATGAACATTGTATCTGGTTTGAGAAACTTTTACGAGCCTTTAACGAGCATAACTATATCGCGGCCCAACCAGTTGAGATGGTTAAAAGGGTTCAATTCTCTAACAAACAAAAAAAACTCAATCGTGAGCGATGCCTTTTCGGGGCTCCCATATGCTGCGATAATCCTCGGACATTGTGCGACCGATGAGTGGCGATTACAGTTTTTATAAAGTTGGTTTCATCCTATAAGCTAGCATTCAGCTAAGAGCAGGTGATACTTCATCAAGAATGCGACGCAAGGCTGGAAAAAAAATCTACTGAAAACTTCCGAAGGAGCCGAACAACAAACGAAGCTATTGATTATGGTCGATCAAGAAACCCGCAGGACGTAGCCAAACAGTCTTTTCCGTTGTCTACGACAACAAAAAGCGAAAAGGTACCGAAATCGATTACTCTCCATTTTCCAAAATCTACTACCGACAGACTGGACACACATCACACCTCCTGCTAAGTCGGCTAATGTGAACCGATTTTGTTGTCGCATATGAGTCCGAAAAAAAGAAACGCTTTCCTTGTCCTGACAATTTTGCAAGGACGATGACGACATCCCGTTGGGAGTGCCATGTGTTTGGTTGCACAAAACTGTGAAAAGGTGCGTCGATCGGCAATCCGTTTTCCAAGTTGGTGTGTGTGCCATTGTAGGGGTCACATGTCAGCAAATTTGGCTTCCATTCTTTCAGAAGAACGACGAAAAACAACAACATCAGCCTCGACAACAGTGGTCCACCGGTAGAGATATCCTTTTGTTCTATTAACGTCTTATTCAAATGGTTCTTCCGACCGGGCAGGCGGGATCACGTGGTGAATTAGTTTATTTTTAATTTATTTCAAGTTTCGGGCTGTCTTTTCCAAGTAGGTTCAGAAGGTATAGATTGCTTAGGCGATTGGCACCCATTGTTTGGCTGAATATAGGTAATGATGGTTGTTTAACTTTCTATAGCTAGTATAGTCGTTTGATGTGTTATTTACCGAAAATATTGGAAACTCTTCTGAGGAACGGATAAATGGTTCCAAAAACATTGACATCAGCAGATGTCTCCAAAAGAGCGATGTGGTTATCGAATAATCTTGTTTGTTTTAGGCAGTATCCTTTATGGTCAGACCAGACCCGTTTAACCGACTGACAGTTGTTTGAATACTGTAGAGATTGAAACTATTTTTTCAATAGTGGAATGCTTGTACATTTATTTTTATGTAGGACTACGTCTTTGTTGTCTATACTAATTTAAAAAAAATCGCATTGCGATCGTCACGAACAAAGGTCAAAATTTGAACGTTAATATCTCAGTCATTCCTTTAAAAAAAAATATATCAAAATTTTTGCACCAAACGATCGGAAATATTACTACGCATCATTTTAAAAAGAGAACCGTGTTGATTTTGGACCACGTACTATTGAATAATTCATAAATTTCAAGCCTTGTCTTAAAAAGTACATAAACCCCTTCAGGCCTTAGGGGTCATATCCGACCCCAAAGGAAAAATGGCTGTATAAAATCACAAACTGAATAAAAGTGTTCACTGTTCTCGGCAAATTTATACTTGTGTTTCGAAATATTAAAAATTAAATGAGTTTAAGCCTACATTGACAACCTAGAACATCCTGATTATGAAGAAGTTCATGAAAAAAAATGCCTTATTATTAGTATAAAGCGTTGTTTTAGGGTAGGGCAAGTAAACATACGTATTATTAAATTTTTGGTGATAAGCGTTAAACATTTTTGTATTCTTTAGAGATGTTCTAGGTTATCCAAAATGCACTTGAGTTCAAAACTTTAGATCTACATTTATAACCGTTGCTTTCAGGGCTTTATAAGGTTATGATATGTATTCGAACATATTAAATGTACCTTTTGGAAGATAAACGGTCATTATTTGATGTTTGATTTTGTGATGTTCTTGGTCGTCGAAACTGTCCTTTAGTTCCGAACTTAAGATCTACAGAAGCAACTAAAGCTTTTTTAGCTTTACAACGTTACGCTACGTATTCAGTGAATATTTTAGTTACAATAGTTATTCAAACTATACCCTCTCTCGGGTCAAATTTTCCACCTTGTCGACGGTAAGAGGGCTTATCTCATGCTGTAAACATCCATGTGAGACCAAGAATTTGACCAGTAGTGAAAGTATCATATATTCTAGTCATTTTTCACTGCTTCGCACACTGGGACCAACCTGAAAAAAGATCGGTCAAAAGTGTTTTCACACTGTTCCTCACATTTTAGCGCTTTGGTGTCTACGGAAAAGTTGTTAAAAATGTTATTTCGCATTTTTAAAACTTATCAAAAGTTTTACTTTAGTGATACTTTACTTTAAAAACTAACTCTGTGTGGGTACAAGATAGAAGGTTGGAGTCTTCAACAAAATTTTAGAACTATATATTTAACGAAACTTTGTTGAAGATTGCTAGTACCTATATCGAAAGAATTCTGATATATAATTGATTTAGTATATAGACTTACTTAAAACTTGTTTTTTTACTTTATTGTAGCTAAATACCTTACCAGATTGATTTAAAATGTTCAACAAAGTTATTAGAATTATTTAAACGCACAACTTTGTTGAAAATGTCATAAGTCTAAATGGCTTTATTTGAGTATTAAAGCGGATTTAAGTTAAAAAATATACATATTTTCAACAACAATAACTCATACACCGGCAAACTTTTGCAGCCAAATTTTAAACAGTTCGGTCAATCATCACTTTAAGTATACAGCGTACAAAAAATCTGCACCGGGTATCATCGGCATACATAAAGTTTTCAGTCCGTACTTTTTCGGGTGTACCTATCTCTTTAAATTTCGATAAACTTTTACAAATTGCACAAATAGTTTCGTGAAATCTGTTAAATTCTACCGGCATCCGTAAAATTGATTACAAAACGATCTGTTGTCAAGATTCCTGTAAAATACTCCTGAAATCTTGTGAATTCATATGAGTGTGCAGTACTTAGAGTGATAAATTTCGTAGGCAATGGATTTTCAAGTTTTAATGAAAGTAATCAGATTTATTTAGCTGCTTTGAACGTATTTAAAAAAGCCATTTAGACTTATGACGTCTTCAGCAAAGTTGTGCGTTTTGATAATATTAATAACTTTGTTGAACTTTTTCAATCAATCTGGTAAAGTTTGAGCCACAATAAAGTATAAAAACAAGTTTTAAGTAAGTCTATATACTAAATCAATTATATATCAGAATTCTTTCGATATAGGTACTAGCAATCTTCAGCAAAGTTTCGTTAAATATATAGTTCTAAAATTTTGTTGAAGACTCCAACCTTATCTATCTTGTACCCACAACAAAGCTAGTTTTTTTAAGTAAAGTATCACTTAAATAAAACTTTTGATAAGTTTTTAAAAAATGTGAAATAACGATTTCTAACAACTTTTCCGTAGACACCAAAGCGCTAAAGCGACATGTGAAA
>JASCZW010015999.1:0-19499 GCA_034211315.2 Aedes japonicus
TATGTATGGAAGAATACGTTCGGAATCCATGGTCTTGTTTGTCACGAGTATCTGGGTTGTTAGTCCGCAGCTGCAAATACATTTTTACGAATTTATCAGTATAAATTCGTTATTTTACCACTTTGTTTACTGTTTCAAAAAGATCGACAGCCTTCTCACAAATGAATATTTTTGGCGCAAATGAATGTCTTGGCAGTATCATAATCCAATAGCCCTGGGTTTGTTCTAATCATTTTCAAAACCCGCAAACGTAACTTTCGATCCTTAGTTCCACCACGTCGCTTGCTATGATCCTGCCGGTCGATAATATGCCACTCTTGAAAATATTTGAGACCGCACATGGCCGATTTAGCCAATTTCAACGGCTTCGCGATTTTTGAACCTAACCATGTTGGTTGTTCGAAGTAGGTGTCCAAAATTCATTTTCAACTCATGGTTTCCAAAAAGTATAACCTTTTTTGAAATAAAATGAATCCTGACGAACGTAGAAGAAACATTTCAAAACAAACTACTCTCTGAACATTCTAGTTCCGACCACAAGAAGCGCTGCTGTAAAACAAACAGTATGTATGCATGTAAGAAGCCACCATTTTAGCGTGGGCCTTGCCCTGTATGCGATTCCACTAAAGGGCATCTTCAACGGCGATCCAAATCGTGGATAGGATTTATTTTCTTAGACCAAACGCAAAAACATCGCTGCACCGGCTTTGTAAAAAAAAAAAAATTATACTGGATCTATTTCGCATCATTTTAAAACTGGTATATGCCTTGATCTATTCTTGCAGCAATTTGGAACAAGAAAAATACCGTTCTAAAACACTACACGCTACTTATTAATACCAGTTATTGAGTAAAAAATTTCTAAGCAATATCTCAACTTTATTGAGTATATTTTGAGGTATACTTGTGATTTGATAAGTAACCGCGTTTGCTGCGTGTGATGCTGGCGGTGGACATAAAGTTGTAGAAGATAATAATTACCTCTAGTTGCTTCCGGTGCAAATAACGAATGCTTGTCTTATTTTTTTTACAACCACTGCATTTTCTGGAAAACGCTGACTAGATCGAAATGTGGAGGTTCCGAGATTCCGAATAGTATTTCGATTGCTCGGAAATGAAAAGTAATGAAGTCTTGAAAGTAAACAATTCATTAATTGATAGTTTGGTCATGATAAGCACTTGCAAATAGCTCATACAGATAAATTTAGCAGAAGCCTCTAGTTGGCTCTAGTTGTCGCATAATGTCCAAGAACACCTCCTTTGGCATGCGGAAAAAGCAGAAAGTGCTTCTCGTTGTTGGTTTGTGGGTCACTAAAGTAGTCCTGGAATAGCTTCTGATGACTGGAACGGAAATCGCGGTTGACGTTGGGGCGTCATCTAGGATGTAACCCTCTCCGTTTTGACTCTTGTTTATCCGCTGCCAAACTACAAATTATCTAATATCGTTTAAATGAAATGCATGCATTCACACACTCACCTTCAGCCAAACGAAAGAACAAGTATTCCTTGTCGTCAGCTAACGACGCACTACTGGCATTAAAAATGATTTGGTCAAACCAATAAATGGCAGAATGTTAGTGAAAAATCTGCGATCTCTGAAAAAAAAACTTCTGATCTCTGATGTTGAATGATCGACAGGATGGCAGGTGTTGGCGGATTTAACAACAATAAATACAACACCGGGAAACGCAAAGTTGATCTTTTTTAGCTAGTTTTACTCAAATTTTGCTGATTCAAATCAGGTATAAAGTTGATCTAAAAATAGATTGCCGCTGAAGATGCCCTAACAGAAAGATCATGCTTTGTTACCATTCTCAATTCAACATACTGCTGTATGAAGGGCCAAAAAGGGGTTGGGCAGACCCGTAAGCACACAGTTACGCGACACTTACGCAAAACCTGCGGGAATAAGAGAATTTCCTTGCAGCAATATGAACTGATAAAACGAATAACAAAATACGCAATTCAGTTAAGCTTTTCACTAGATGGTTTGTTTGAGAAAGGCGCGTCAAATTCATTACAATTGTTTGAGTGAAATGTACCAATCATGAATGATAGACGCATCCCCTCCTTGACTCCGATTGGCTGTCCTCTCCATTGTCCAATTGCAACTTCAATGATGCCCTGATGCTCTCTCGCACCTCATTATTGAATTTTTTCAATCAATTAATTATAATTAAGGAGCTTAAGGAACGGCTTGATCAGGGGTGACTGTTTTAATCAGTTTTTGGGAAAAAGGTCGAAAACTCCCACAATTACCAAATTATTTCACTTTTAATGATATGAACATAAGCTCTATCTATCGAGCTTATGATTTGATGCATGAATCATGATTAGTTACCAATTTATTACTGTCATTTTGAAAATTTAAAATACAACATCTAGAAACCATCAGTTTCCTACCTGTTGAAGAAGTTTGCTCAAATTTTGGTTTTGTGTATGATGCTTTTTTTCGCGTGTATCGGAGGGAATGTCTTCATCAGCTCCTCTTCACACCTAGGCTTGTTGCCAGAATGTGATGTTGATCATTGAGATAACTTAATTAAAATTTAGATGGTCTGAAAAAACTATTTATTTTATGTTTCTTCCAGTCATTTGAGGTTGATATATGCTAATGATTATATTGTCCATCATCTGGCACTATCATATGCAATAAAAAAATGTATCGGAGCTGTCCAATAGTACTCAACGATAAATAATGCTTCGCTGCATTGCGAGCTGAGCGAGCTTAAATATTTTAGAGAGAGAGAGAGAGAGAGAGAGAGATTTACATTCGTTTTGTTTTGTTTGTTTGTATCTTTTAATAACATGCTGGAAATTATAATACTTACTCTTAAAAAACTTTCGCATGTCCATTTATGGTACTTCTTTATGCTTTAAACTGCAAATAATTCACAAAAAAACCGTTGCACAATTCACAAATTGTGCACTAAGTTCACCAGCAGAGTCACTTTTTTGAAATCAAATTAGGAATGAGAAGTAATGAACATCGACATTGATAGTAGCTTTCTTTTTAGTTTATACGAGTGTTCTCGACTTGTAGTAGTATGTATTGGATTGAGTAATTTCCTGCCAATGAACCTATTCCATTTTTAATGTTTAATGCCAATGTCATCCAAAATCGTTCAGAGTGCTTGTGTTTGTATTCTATCCGGTGATAGAATATGAAAGTTCTTCTGTTATGAAGGTCCTTCTGTTTATAAACACGCGCTGAACCATCGTTTATTCTTCCGGTCATCTTTTAAACTCTCCACCGATTCCTTGTCGATCTATCAAATTTGGAAGACGTCTGCATTAAGTTATCTCAAATTATAATAATCCACCCAATATATCACAAAACGTTGCGATTGGTTGAGCAGATTACAGATACTGAACAGATAATGATAAACTTTGTATAGGACCAAGTCTCTTCCGGTTGGTTTTAAGCCGATAAGCATGGACATCAAAACATAGAGTTGCCAGAAGGCACGAAATGCATTTAGGGACTCTTATTTCGACGAAATCCCTCAATTGACATTTTTAATTGATTAACATAGATTGTTCTCTAGAAACTTCAATTTGATTGATACAGATATAAGTTACAGTAGTGCTGTAGATTGTAGGATACAGTAGTATAAATTGATAGTTACGAAAAAAGAGTTTGGTTCGATCATCGGCTGTGAAAGGTTGTGACGATGCTTTATTACGCACTATTTTCCTATCGGGCATGGCGCGTTTCATTTTGTTTCGGTTATCTATAATTCGGTGATACAAGTGATTGAGTGAGCCCAGTGAGAAAATAACAGAGCGTCTTTTAGGCGTTAATTTAATTAACTTTGTTTTCCTAACGGAAAACCACCATCACACTTTATAAGTGACTCCAATAGCATCTTTATTATAAGTTTAAATCGGTTCAAATCGGATTTCCAGCATTTTGCAATCACCTTGTTTTTCCATTTAAAAACCACTACAACACTTTATGTGTGGCCCCAATAACATCCTTACTGTTGGTTTAAACCGATTCAAATCGGAAATCGGTACTCATATTTAAATGTTTTGCTAAACTAAGCGTGAATTAAGCTTATCGTTTACTAAAATGAACTCTGTTGCCACCCAATCTTGTTATGCAACATTCCTGTGATTTCTCGTAGAAGTGGAGCGGTGGTTTCGGCTTCCAATAAAACATCAAAATAAACGTCAACACATTCCTACATTTTCCTTATTTGACCTGCATTAATAATAGCTGATCTGGTAGTAACGGAGTAACAACATTGGGCGCGCTGAATCAAACTGTAAGATATTATCAACATATATTCTCAATAATACTAAACTACAGTACCGTAAAACGAGGTTACAATGATCAGCAGGGTAATATTGGTCGGTTTGGCCCATATCATGAATAGTTCATATAAATATTTTTCGTTGATACTCTCTCTAACTATCAACTTTGTTTCTCAATCTAGTATTATTTGGGTTTTGAAAGCTATAGCATTCGTTTGAATATTTTTGATTAACCAAGGGCTGAAAATTTAATTGAGCATAGCTTCTTCAACTTTCCACTAGCGGGGAAAAAATCAAGCAATGCTTATCTAATAGATAACATTACAGGTTAAAGGGAAAACATTGTAATAAAATTGTTAGCCGCTACTATTAAAAAACAAAAATCATGGATGTCCACTTTTTACGCTTTTTTGCTACAACTTGTTACAAAATTGAGGCACCTTGCGCAATTTGGCTTTTTCATTTGGACAAAGGAGCAATCTGACAAACATCCCAAGCAACACAAAACCGTCATATTTGGTTACAGTGACTTGATTGTGACTTAATTTAGTAGCATTGGAATCACATAAACTGTATTGCAACAAATTACCTTGCAACCGGCTAGGGATGAAAAAAATAAAAAATAAATGAAACAAATAATAAAATTCTAGAAATAAAATCAAAAGTTAGGGGGAGGGGGGGGGGGTAGAACAACGCAATTGTTCTCAATATCTCGACCCTTGACTTCCTGTAAATTCATCACCAGCCGTTTGTTTCCCTTCACAGTTCGAATAGACATACATTACAGAACACTTTGTCAGGAAGCAGATGATGAGTAAAACCATTTTTGACATATTTTAGTGTACCAATTTTTTTCACACACATCGCTGGTTGGATTACCATTACTTGTGATATCAATATGTACATTTTATTTTTATTATTTTTAAATTCAAATTCACTCACGATATTGCCGACAGTCACGACACGAAGTAGTACACTGCAGTTGCTAGAACGAAACGACAAAGCTCATCACCATTTCACACGCACTCTCTCTGGATGGCACATCGCATCGAGATGTCATCATTTGTCATTAGTAATAAGAGCAGATTTCAAAAGGGCTAATGAACCTAACTGAAGGTATGCATAGTAAGGTATGTCGGCGTGGCAGCGCACAGATCTAGTCCGGGGGTGAGATTTGAACTCATGACTTGGACGCGAGAGGCATGGTTGATGCCCCCTAGTTCAAAAAACTTCAGTATAGTGCTCAGAATTCCCAAAAAAATCACGCCGAATTTCACTAAAGTGAATACCAAATTACGATAAAGTTCAAAAAGGTTTAGAAGAAAAGGGAGAATGTCAGCAAAGTGTGTAATACTATTGGTAATACTTTAACACTATACTGAGTACATACTTTCTGAAAAGTTTTCAGTGAAAACCGACAGAGCAACCTTGTTGTAGTTTTACATCGTTTGTTTTTTTTTTTCAGCAGCCAATTTTCTAGAACGCGCTGGATGCCGATTCAAACTCGGCACAAAATAAAACAAAGCGTATGTTAGTTTCATTTTGTTTACATCGAAACTGTTCCCAAATGAAATATAGAACGTATCCTTGAAAATGAAAAATTTCGTTTGGTCCGCTGAAAACGGCCTAAACATCACTAGAAACAATTTGCTGGTTTTTCGTTATCTCATATAAAATTCAGTGTCTTAAAACACTCATGCAAGCGGCCTTTAGGACATAAGAATCAGTCAATAGAGACGCGAAAATCAATTCTGAGTACACAAATAATTGTCCAAATGAGAGTCTATACCTCAAAAGAACGATAATAATGCCACGCGAAAGCAAAAGAAACTTGGTCACACCTGCTTTCTATAAGTGATAAATTATCATTTATTCAAAACCCATATTTACAGTCCGTTTAAACGCTTGTAACCCTGCCCATCGATTTTCCTTGATTTATATCCTCTTGACATAAATAGCCTTCTCATGGAAACAACCTCTTAATCCGCTTTTTATTAGACCATTATCGACCTAGGAGGTCAACCGAGTCTCGTTTCTCCTAACGCAAATCCTCGCCCGGAATCCTGCTGCTGGAGGTGAAACCTGTGCACTGTCAATAAGGAATTTATTTGTCAACCAGAAACAGGTACGCTCTCCGGCACACATTAGAAGCACACAAAGCCAAGCCACGATGACCCATAAATTCACCTCCAACGCGCCCTTGCTCGCGAGACAATGAACCTCTTCTATCCCAGCCAGCAGGAGGGAAGGCCACCATCACCACCACCCTAGAGAGAAGGAGAGAGAGACTGCTAGGATTTATCGAAAACCAGCGCGATGTTAAAAAAAAACGGAACGCTCATAATAATTTTGTAATCGTAAATCCCGATCGCAGTCCCGCAGTCTGGGAGGGTTCGTCTTCAGGGTGGGGGCTGAGCTTTTTTTTTTTTTTTGATTTGTTTTGCAACATAGTCGCAGCCCCCAAAGAACAGCAAGCCTTGCCGCAACTGTAACCAAGTGAAAATTAATTTGTCAAATTGTCGTGATATTTATGTGACTAGGAGCCGAGCAGTGTCCTGCTGTGTTTATCGAGACGCGATTTACGTTATGATCGCAGTTTCATTCATATTTCTTTCTGCGCTCCATGTTTTCAGATTTCGTCTGATTTAGGTCTTATTTCTAAGCCAGGGGGTAATTTATCGCGTTGATCGTTTGGAAATGAAAAAAGAAGTTTTATACCAGTCGGTGGTGCAACGCAGTGAATTGTGATCATTAGGACAGAGAGGGGCTATAGATTATCACTTTCTTGCTTGTACGCCAGTGCCAGCAGAAGTCGACGACATCTGCAGGATAGCTCATCTGTTGAAGAAATGCATGACTTTTTCCGTGCAATTGCGTAGCGTCGGCGCCAATTTCACCCGATGATTTCTCATCCGTGTTACGACATGGCAGCGACCAGCAGGTACCCACTGCACTGTGCGATGTGTACATGTACGTGCGAAAGATCAATTACTCATAAGGTTCCTTGCAGGCCTCATTACATCACATCACCCGGGCGGACATTCGGTCGTGTGTCGCATTGGCTCGTCGCGGGTGTGCGAACCAAACAGGTAAACAAATATCTTTGTCCCGAATAAAAACGCGACGCATCACTCATCAACCGGCCAGCCAACAACCTTCACGGTTCAGACACAGGGCTGGCTGCTCATTATCTCGACCGTTTACCCGCATCCTTCTTCTTGCCGAGCCGCGTCACCTTGCAAGGTCCGTTGTTGGTCATGTTGTCAGCTGAGGAGCTCTTTATCAAGTGGGCAATTCCAGCACCGGAGAGAGAATGATGATGATGGTGCACATTTGGTTGGCTCATTGGGAAGGAAAGCGAGAGTTGTAGGTCGTGTGTTTTTTTTCTTCTTGTTTATTTGCTTGATGAGTAAATTAAATGCGCACCTTTAATCTCAAGGTACAAGGTGTAAGAAGTGCAAAGGTTCGCAAGAGATATCAAGCTAAGCGCGTCTCGAGGTGCCGAGATAGGTGTGTTCCATGGATGGGTTTAATTAGTATTTGATTCACATAAGTTGACATAGGATTATCTGGGAATATGATGAAATTGCTTTGCGATGCACTCATTGTGGTGTGCTGAGAATATATTTTAAAAAGGAAAGCAGATCCTATTGAAAGATCAGAAAAGACATGACAACCCAGGTAACCAATAAGCAGTTCCATAGCGTCTTTACGGCAACCTGTCAAGCAATTAAGTTACCTTAAATGCATCATAAATGCCGTTTTTGGGCTGCTTTACTGCAATGCTATGATAATGCTTCATAAATGATATTTTGCATTCGAAATGCTTATTACAGGCTACATGCAATTAAACAGCATTCGAAATCCAACTGATAAAATGCTAATATAATGCTTGTAGCATCTGAAATGCCTATTTAGTGTTGATTTACTGCATATGCTAATGCTTATTGGTTACCTGGGTAGCACCGATAGAGGAATCTATGTATATAAAAATGGATTTCTGTCTGTCGGTCTGAACCTAATTTTGTATGCAGGGATTTTTGAGGACGGGAAAGGTTCTTATGTTAGTTAAAGACCCCTTCCTTCTCGGGAAAGGGGCGCTCCCATACAAATGAAATACTCATTTCTACATAACTCGAGAACTTATCAAGCAAAAGAAACCTGATTTCGTATGTGTGAGGTCTTAAAGGCAAGAGTTTCTATGATGATTTCAGATCCCTCCCCGTCCTGAAAGAGGGGGCTCCCATACAAATGAAATACAATATTCTGTATAACTAGAGAACTAATCAAGCAAATGGAACCAAATTTGGCATGTGGAGGTTTTTGCAGATAAATACTGTTTCAATGCTGATTTGAGACCCCTTCCCTTTCTGAATCTCCTGAACAAATAAAACTCAAATTTCTTCATAAGTCGAGAACTAATCCAGCAAAATGGAACCAAATTTGGCATAAGGAGATTTTTGAAGGAGAGAAATGTTTCTATGGTGATTTGGAGACTCTTACACCTTCTGAAAAAGAAAGGGGGGGGCGATCTCAATCAAATGAAACAGAAATTTCTGCATAACTCAAGAACTAATCAAGAAAATGAAACCAATTTTTGCATATGAGGTTTTGAAAGAGAAATGTTTTTATGGTGATTTAAGACTTTTCGGTCTTCTGAAGGGGGGGGAGGCTTCCATACAAATGAAACGCAAATTTCTGCAAAACTCATGAACTATTCAAGTAAATGAAACCACATTTGGCATGTGGGTGCTATTGGACGCAGGATTTTTGCATGTATTAAAATGAATTTCTGTCTGACTGTCTGTCTGACCGATCGGAGTAAAAATATTTATGCAGGGATTATTGGGGCTGGGGAAAGTTCTTATGATTGTTTGAGACCATTTCCCCCTTCTAGAAGGGGGAAGGGCCCTCATACAAATGAACCACAAATTTCCGCATAACTTGAGAACTAATCAAGCAAATGGAACCAAATGGGTTTTTTGATTGCAAGAAATGTTTCTATGGTGATTTCAAACTCAAATTTAAACCAAACCTGAGAACCATCCAGGTAACTAAGCCACAAACTGTGTATTGTCTGGGTAAGAAAGATGTTCAGATAGAAGTTTGAACCCCTTCTTAGTAAAAACAAAACTCATTAAAAAGCGTCAGTTCTTTGTAATGTTTATTCATTTAGTTGCAGGCGTAGCAACGCTCACACCGGGATCAGCTACTGTAAAAGAAAGTTTTACCGGAAAGAGACATTGTTTGGTGTTATCCCTCTTTCTTTTTCTGCCTTTTTTATGTGTACACGGCTACTGATATTGATTCAAAATTGAGTCGAGTTCAATTTAATAGTGAAGAAAGTTGTAACCGCATTGTGAATTCACCATATTCGTCAAGGCTTTGGAATTCATATTACTATAAACTAAACTAAACTCGAAGTAAGTCTACGCGCTTTTTTAAGTGGTGTTTGATCTCTTCCTATTGATTTTGTGTATTTTTTCACATTAGCAGCCAAATCTGTCGAGTGTGAGAAATTAAAAAGAAATCGATTCGTGATTAGTGTAATTGAGTAAATTCAGATATTTGGTGAGCAAAGAAATAAAAAAGAAAACCGCGTTAAACAGGACCATTACCCGAACCACGTGGGCGGTTTTTATCGGTTTGTCTCGGTTGGTTTTGGTTTGTCTGGACTGGAAAAACCACCCTAGTCCCTTGGATCAGAAAAAACGACAATTTTAATTTTAGATCCTGATCGAGATGTTAGTTAACTATCCAGAAAATCTAGTGAGCATGGTTCAATACATATTGTAATTTTGTTTAGCACTAAAAACTATAGTTACAACTGTACATCCTAAGTTTTGAGCTTCAGGACTGTTTGGATGACCTAAAACATCTCTGGACTCAATGAACATGTTTGAATACATATCATAAATTAATAGGGCTGAAACAGCTTTCGTTACGATTGTTAATCCTAACATTAAATCATCTCGACAATAATACAACCGCTCGACAATCTAAATGACTTATAAAAAAGTAACTCAAACACTTCTAAGTTTTACCAAAAAAGATGTATGTACTTTATTTGTTCTGTAATACCTCACTGAGACAATGCCTATAGTCAGCAAGTGGAAATATTCAATCTAATAGTGATATGACACCCTGAGATATGGCGTAAATAAAATGAAATAGGGGCTCACCACAATAGATCAAAAAAAACTGGTCGCAGTGGAAAATGTACCCAGCCGGAAAAAATAAATCACCTCGAACATCCCTGATTATCTCCTCATGCCATGATTAATGGACTTTTTTTTACGTGACATAATTAATAGACGTTCCTTTAAGATTCACGTACACTAATTATGTAACGCAAAAAGTGACTTTTTATAACCCCCCCCCCCCCCCCCTCACCTTGTCACGTTTTTTGTATGGACCTTCAAATGTTTTTGTATGGATTTTCACGTTATCCCAACCCCCCTACCTCCCCCTTCGTGCGTGACATAATTAATGGACCTCTTTGCTCCAAACTTCGTGCTGTAAAGTTAGAATGGATACTTTTCAGGTGTCTGGCTGCCTAGCCACTTCTTTTTATCATCAGAATACATTTATTTCGACTAGCCGATACAAAACGGTCATTTAAATAATTTCAATAGGACTTAAGAGTATTTATCAGTTTTTCCTGAATCACACTACAGCAAAACGGATATTCTTTTCTAAGTAGTACAGAAATCAGTAGAAACTTCGCAGTGAACTTTCTTTGCAGGGGAAATGTCTGCTTCCCATCTGCTCGTTGGAAACAAAAGAGTTTTTTCAATCAAATCTCCAAGTTATCCGATTTTTCTTCCTCGTTGTCCTTACAGATGATTGCCGTCCTCAGCTCACGATACTCATTTTAGATGACCTGTTCTCACTGCTTCCAAAGAAGATCTGATGCAGTTTTATAATCGAGGACAACATCCTTCAAAGTGTGCAGCTTCTCGGGGTCACCGCTTAATAGTTGTCAGATCGTTCAGATCAAAGGGCTTGAGGAAATGTTTGATCAACTCGGTATAGTAAGCACAGAAGATTGAGTAGAAAGCCTTCTTCCTGGTATCATCGAGAGTTCGGGATTGAAGCATTTCCCTCCTGCTGCTACCCCGATATATATTTCCGACTTCTTATGAAGGTGTTTCTCGAAATCAGAAACTCCGAAAACCGTCAGGTACTTTAGGTAATTACCCTCACAAATATTCGCAAGGAGAACCTGTAGCAGGAACTTCAGCTGATTGCACATGTTTGAGAACTCCGGAGCCTTTGACTGAAAGATACAATTCACTTTTTTAATAAGGGGCAATACGTAGCACCAAAAGTGGAGAAGTGATTGCGTCGTCAGTTCATTATGACAACAGAGAATACACTGTGCCGTTTGATTGTTGTCGCAGTTGGATTGGAACACAAAAAACAACACGAGCTCCGAAACCCGATCCAATTTCTTCTTTGACAACTGACTCCAACGACAGCAATCTGATAGCAGAAGGATGCAGTACTTTCAAAGGCTTAATTCCAACATACTTTGTATCATCTGGAATTCCTTGGATGGTATCGGATTGGATCAACTGTGCCAGGTACAATGGCAGATTTCCACATGCGTAACTTGCACAAGGAGCCAGTACATTTGACAGTAATAAAATGGGGAAGGTTATTTTTCAGCAACTTCTGGACGGATCGATCAAAACCCATTATTACCGATGCTCCATTTTATCCAAAGAACACAAGCCCTTTTTGTAAAATATATAAAGGTTTTCGCACTACAAGATTATACTTAAGATCACAAAAAACACGTTTGAAATAACTGTGCTTTGAATAACAAAAATAACCATCAAGAACCTTACTCTTACTTTCCGAAATTCCTCTGCTTGAATGCATGAAATACTCCTGATTTAGTATTTTTGTAGAAATCTCAGTAGGAAATTCTGCCAAAGAAATTTCTTTTACGGAACATTGTGACAAACACTGCTACAGCGGAATATTTAAGAAATTATTGAAGTATTTTCTAGAAAACTGTGTGTAAAAATTCCTGCAGACATCTTACACAAAATTTCAAAATTTCATTCTACAAAACCCCTTGTGTCATTTTAGAATTAGAAATTAAATATATGAGATTATAGAACTCGTGCAAAACAATCTTCTTAGATTTCTCCAATGTATCATAATTTTCTCCAAGAATTACTTAAGCATTTATCTTAAAGGTTTTATGTAGTTCATTCAGGTGTTCTCAAGAGGTTCTTATAGAATCACAAAACTTCACAAGTTCGGAGAATCCTTCAAAAAAAAAGTATCACTAGAATGTGTTGAAAAACTACCGATGAGATGTAAGAAGAAGCTCCTGAAATAATCTTTACAGGAATGCCTACAATCTCCTGAAGATTATCTATAGAAACGCAGGAAGGAATATCTCAAGGAACGTTTGAGAATTTTTTATAGAATCATTGTGAAATTCTATAAAATTTTCTTAAAAGATTAACTCAATGAACTCAATGAACAAATCATTGTGTGTGGGTCGCAAACTAAATTTCAGACTGTCATCGATCACTATCCCGGTACTGTTAACAGGGGCTGGATAGTAAAAACAACATGGATATAGTTTTTGGCTAAGAAAGTACCAGCACATCGGTCCCAAGCTTGGTCCCAAGCCTCTTGAACCGCCCCTAAAAAATTAAATCCTTCTAAGAACCTTTTCATAAATTCGTTAAAATTAACGAACCGATCATAACAAACAAAAAGATTCTTCTACAGAAAAGCGGAAGAATGTATTGCAATGCGTAAAGTGTCAGGTGCACTTGAGACTTAGGGGATTTACAACAGTAGGCCATCGCTATGTCCTGTTGATTGTTGGTGTCAGTTTCAATTGTTTGCGCCTTGGGCCAACAGCTCAGTGTATGTAAAATTGATAAAAAGTTGGATCCTAAAATTAATACATATTTTAAATTTGAGATATTCGACATGACATCGAGGAATACAAGCAATTGTTTAAAATCTTAAAAATCTTGGTTTATCTCAAAAATCTGTAATCTTTACATAAAGATATCTGAATGAAAGGGGCGAAACCGGCGTATTGGTTAACATCCATACCTCTCACGCCTAAGTCACGAGTTCGAATCTCACCCCGGAGAAGTTACGAAAATGCCCAAAAGTGGTGTTTGACTGACTACGACGGGAGATTAACCAGCCCGAGGCTGAAAATCTCGATAATCAAGACATAAAAAACAATATCTGAATGAAGAATATGAAAAAAAACTGTGTCAATCTAGACAAATCTGTGCATGTGGCAACCCTGGTAGTGTGTTGCAATCAGGACTGGCAAATGTCATTTTGATGAAAAATGACCTACGATTTTACCGAAATGCGTTTAACAATTTCATCGGCCGAGAAAACGACGAGAGCGATTTTCTACAGATTCTCATCAATTTTTCCGCCCTGATAGTAGTGTTTTAGTCGACGCTATTTCAAGCACATCTATTGATATTATTGTTTGTTTCATCACAAAACTTTAAATTCAAATTTCCAATCAACCGGTTACACACTGTTGGTTAGATAATTGCTAGGAGACTACAATTCTTCTTAGTGGTGTTCTAGTGTTGTTTACGTTTCGTTCTGTACCCACCGAGCTGGCACGATGCCTCTCGGTGGTAATAAATTATCATCAACAAAGTAGTCCGTTTTCTGTCGTTTGTCGTCGTTCTCAGAAAGTAAAGAACCACAACGTAGGGCCTGGTCAAGCCCTGGACGAAACATTGGTGCCGTGGGCAGGATATCGGACACCCCTGAGGAACGATTGGACAACGTGGATGATCGGACTGCCACCAGCATCACTCGCATTGGACCGTAGAGTCCCCTGCCGGACCAAAGCGTCCACCTCCCACAAATGTAGCGTCCATCCGTTTGGAAAGTGCGTCCCCTGCCGGACCGTAGCATCCACTTGCCGGATCGTAACATCCATCCTATTGGACCCAAGCGTCATCATTTGGACCCGAGCGTCGTTCTTTGCAAACCTTGCACCAGGCACCAATCGACCGCAGCGTCAAAACCAGCACCAACCATCCTGCCCGCACAACCAACAGCAAGCTACCGCCGAACGTTATTGGAAAACATTCGTTTTCGGGCGCCGGTATGTTCGATCTCAAACATCACACGACGTGCTTGCTGTTGTTGAATAGCACCAAACACGTGTCCGGTAATAAATTAGCATCGACACAGTAGTCCGTTTTCTTCGCTTGTCATCGTCGTCTCAGAAGTAAGTAAAACCACAACGTAGGGCCTGGTCAAGCCCTGGACGAAACTAACACTAAGTAGAAGTTGAAGAAACAAAATTAGGGTATGTGTCCCTTGACTCAGCCTAATATGCAACAATCGATTACATTTTTTATTATAACTCTTAAGGTATTTGAGCTGGAAGCAAAATTTAACCAGCTATACACTTGCTAAGATATGTTGAATAAGCCATCTGGTAGGGCAGCCCTAAGTTTGCACCTTTAAACTGAAGAAATGATCCATTAAAAATTGAAATTCTTTCCATAAAAAACGATCTTTTTTGATTGATCCCATCGTCAATGATCCATGATAGTTTTGAAAAATTTACCACAAGCTTCTAAATATGGCCCATGGGAAATAAACTTTGGGCATTAAAAATAATATGTAGGATCCATAAATTATGCCAGAATTATTACAATGTTGGGTTTATATTTTTTTTAAATTTTGGCTACGGGGAAATCGATCCTTGACTGTGCTACTACTCATATCTATTAACATGTCCGTTTCTTTAGCTATGCGGCTCAAACGTTGCTATTAAAGAAGGATTGCTTTTTAGAAGATTTTCAGTTTTTCAAAGAGCTGATTTACTTTGAGCGATTTCACGTTCTTTTACGACCGCAACTGCGACACATGTTTCCCAATAAATTTGTTAAAGAGAACTCCTGCATGTAAAGAACTAGGGAGATTTTCCAATATTAATCTCATCACTATGCGATTCATCCTACTTGAAATTAAACAATGGACAGGTGACAGGATTAGTAAGTAATGTTTGTTGTTGTTATTAAAAGTAAGCAAACATTATTAGAAAACAAAACCGATCCTTCAACTGCCCAATTGTTTGATTCATCGTAGGATGAATAAAGGAACATTGAGATTAATATGGGGAAAGTTATTCTACATGTCAAATTTAAGGCTTGATCAAACTGTTATTTAAGATTTTTTTATAAAATTATGCCGGGCAAACGCTTGCCGTCCAACTCGCTATCGCTCGTCGGACCTAACTACAAAAACATCCTCCGTTTGCATTATACCGGGCAAATGCTTGAATCAGTCGTTAACTTGAATACGATATCGGAAACTTCGACCGCTTTCTACTTCCTTAGTTCTTCAATCCTCAACTGCTCAGCAGGCAACATTGATATTTCTAGCATTTGGAGTACAGCATAACAAATCGTGGCTACTATGTCACATTGTACAATATAGTGTGTCTAACAGAGGAGCTGTTTGATTTTTTCTTTTCTGAGAACCAATGTTTGGAAAAATTGTAGTTGAGAAAATTTTCTATAAGAATAATTTGCTACGGATCATTTATATGAGTTTATAGATTATTATTCATTGTTATATGGATCATAGACAATTTAGTTATGGAACATTTTCAATAATTTATGAATCATGTGCACGTATTTTTAGTGCACAAATGTTACATTCTGTGGATCAATTTTACAACTTTAAGGAATGATATTGAACCTTTATGGAACATTCGCTATATGTTTATGGGTAATCCGTACAATTTTACTGATCATACCCTAGATATATAACGGAACATTTTTGACATTTTATTGCTAAATTTTGTATAAATTATGGATCACATTGATACATTTTATGGATCATAAACATTTTATTATGGATATTGACCAGAGTTTTATGGGTCATGAATGCGTTTTTTTTTGGAACGATTTTAAGTTTTTAATGTATCGTTTATTAGTTTTTATATGCAAAAGTATGTTTGCCATCTGGTAGTATGTATCACGAAAAGTTACACAACTCGTTTTATAAAGTCAGAAGCTTTTAAGGGATATGGATGTAATGTCGGTCAATGGTTACTAAATTGGGTCTAATCATGGATGCAAGTTCGTCCCATTCGATAGGTTTGTTGTTAAATGTTGTCTTTGTACGACTTTTTTCTGATTTTCTTATTCAAGGCGTTCCCAGCTGTACTCGCTTTACCCAACAAACAATTTCACAAATAAAACTATACTTAAACTGCTGAGAAACACTCAAGTGATTTTTACATATGATTTTGCGATCATTCGGCAATCAAAACATTATAATTCACTGTACACAGATTTTGTTCCTTTAGTTTATGTTAAGATAAGCCATTTGAAAAACATTCAACCGAAACTCAGACATTTTTATTGTAAATGTAACCAATAACAACATTTTTAATACGCTTTTCATACAGCAGGACAGATTTGAGAACATAGAAAAAATGAGTCCCTAATATTGGGTCCACCGTTTTTTTGATAATTCATTGTTATTTTACCTCTTCGACCTGTTAGTTTATAACGTGTGACTATTTTCTGTGAATCTTGATTGCATTATTCAGTTTGTTGGTTGAATTTCGCCAATTTTAGACAATTGAAAGATCGTGTAGATAATCTGTTCAGCTTAACCAGTAAAGTCATGGTGTCTAAAAAGTTGAGAAAATTGAAAATTATGCGAAAGTGAACAACTATAAATTGATTAATAATGTCTCAATTGCTTTGTTTTAAATCGGTGATCTTGGTAACAACATGATTTTGTTGATTATTGCTGAAATAATGACATATTTGGAACATAGGCCGAATCAAGGAGCTAGGCTAACATTACATCCCGTTACCCTATGTGAGAAAAAATCTCATGACTGCATGTTGGATTGAGAATGGCCAGAAACTTCATGATAGTTCGTTTTTTCTCATGATAGTGAGATAACCTGCATTTTTCGTTGTCGCGTGATGGCCATGAAATTTGCCAGCACTGGTTGCAATAATGATAAAACGTTTTCTTAACCTATTTCGTCCGCTGTTGCGTATACGCAACAGTGGTTTTGAAAAATTCGTGTATCCATGTACGTTGAATACGATCAAACCAAATTAGTTTGTTTGAAAGGTATATCCTTTGGCTATCTTACTGATTGTGTTCACACACACCAATAGAAAAAAAAAACTCACAAATTGCATTGTATGAGTTGGTACATGTCTTATGGAAACAATTTCAATCATAAACTAGAAGTTACTGGTTATATTTTTGTCGTTTCACAATGGGAATATGTTCACAAAAGGCCAAATATTATTTGTAGCTAGTTAACCATCCATTAAGGTGTGGCTGAGTGTGTACCATTTGAGCTTAAAATGTATGTTGCATTCTATTTGTCGAGCAATGCGCCAGTGTTGCGTATACGCAACATGCTGTCACGGTGTTCCTATGCGTAAAAAAAACTCTAAAAATGCTAAATTTCATTAATGCATCCACAAGACTTATATTTTGATACGATATCATCAAAAAAAAATGTTTTGTGGAAAACGGCGAAAATGGGTTAACGCTGTTACATGAAAACAAAGGCATTGCAACCTATGTGCGGATCACAACATTTTCTCGAAGCAACTTGTCTCTTCCCATCATCGATACAACATTTTGTTATATTCTTTCGTGTTTTGTTGTGATACATCCAAGTTACAACATATCATTGTTGCAGAATGAAAGACTAACGGGTTTATCACTCGTCATAATTATCGTATGGTTTTTTAGGAATGGGCGTTTAAAAAAAATCGCATCGCAGCCGCATCGATTTTTTTTAAATTTAACAAATCGATCCACAAAAATATCGAATGTAAATAATCGATTCGGCAAAAATCGTTTTTTTTTAATTACATGTGTAATTTTAAAACTGGTGGTCCATTATCTACGGATTTATTGGATGTCCTATCAACGCAAGAACCAAAAGATCAACAAATTAGTATAAGAAAAGAAAGTTAAAATAAGTAAAACATGAGGCAATTTCGATAGCCACTGTTTTCATTCTACTGAGTGAGTGGTCCACGCAAATCAAATGTCTGGTCTCACCAACGGCTTGCTTTGCTGAAGCTACTATATTTGCTCCTCCATCATTACTGAGCACAAGTTATCTCGAAAAAAATATTCGAAAATGTCAAACAGATTTAAATATACTGAGTAGTGGCTACCTTAGATGTAGTAATGTTCCATTCTCGGCACACATCTTCAGTTTTCTCAGCAAGGTAAATAGCAGTATGAGAATTGTCAAGTGGGAGCACAGTCAGGCAACTGATCTCATCACATTTCCATCCAAGTAATGCACAGTCATCCTCAAGTAACTTTTGACATTACATGTATCAGTCCAAACGTCGGCTGTCATCGCGCACCGTTCAACGGCTATAAGCTTTTGTCTTACAACTCGCTCAAGATCGTATTTTTTGTCCATCATTCTTGTGAATGTCCTTCACTACCGGTAGCTCAAAGAGAGGTATAGCCGTTATGCAGAATCTTATAAATCCTTTATGCTCTACTATATCTAATGGCTGATTGTCCGTGCCTACCATGTACATTAGTGCTGCGTTCAGTTGGGTCGATGCAGAACCATTGCCTTAAAATCTATTAATTATTAGATCAACGAATATCGGAATTCAATAGTGTCTTGAGGCTGGCTCATAACTGGCCCTCAAATCTGATTTAAAATTGGGATAGTTTCTTGTTATTTTTGGTAAATTTACAGCTTGATACGAAAAGGTTGACACCGAAAGAATAATCAAGCCTATTTGGCGAGGTTTTGGCAGACGTCAGATCGAGTGAGATGACTATCCGTTTGATTTGCATGGATAGTCACGTCGTTTAACCTGACTTTTCTCACTGCAAGTGACAGAGTCACGCGACTCGAAAAATAGGCCCGATTTTGTCGGTGAACGATTCAAAATCTAAAAAAGAAAATATACATATGGGGAACGTCATAGCCTAAGATTCTATGTTTTAAAATAACTAACCTTTGAATGAAGAAACTCGAGTGAACGAATCTTGAATTGTATAATGGAATTTTGAACGTTTGGCCTCCGGGCAAGGAGATCGCACTTTATTTGTAGATGGTATTAAGGTTAAACGTGCTTCCGGAGATTGATTGTTGCTTGTAGTTGGTGTTGGTTCAGAATCCTTTGAATATAAAGCCAAAATTAGTCAACAACTGTTACAAAAACTAGAAT
>JASCZW010016000.1:0-19495 GCA_034211315.2 Aedes japonicus
AAAGGGTGATACGGTCAAAATTTGGTCAAGGGAAAACGCGTGTAAATCGGTGAAATCGTTTATTTAAAAATCAAATTAAATTTCTTTTTCAAGTTCAATTAGTATAAAATTCAGGAAAAATATTCAGTTAGGCTTCCGCTTTTCCAAATTCGAATTGCCGGGCCTTACGCTTGACCCCCTGCCATCAGATTTTGTACAGCCACCTTGTCCACCTTCTTCGCCGCAGAAAGCCAGTTTGCCTTGAACTGCTGCTCGTCCTTAGCAGTTTTTTTGGTCTTCTTTAGGTTCCGCTTGACAATAGCCCAGTATTTCTCAATTGGACGGAGCTCTGGCGTGTTGGGAGGGTTCTTGTCCTTGGGAACCACCTGCACGTTGTTGGCGGCGTACCACTCCATGGCCTTTTTGGCGTAATGGCAAGATGCCAAATCCGGCCAAAACAGTACGGAACAACCGTGTTTCTTCAGGAAAGGCAGCAGACGTTTATTCAAACACTCTTTCACGTAAATTTCTTGGTTGACAGTCCCGAAAGCTATGAAAATGCTGCTTTTCAAGCCACAGGTACAGATGGCTTGCCAAACCAGATATTTCTTTGCGAACTTTGACAGTTTCGTGTGCTTGAAAATATCTGCTACCTTTCCCCTTCCTTTTGCCGTATAAAACTCCTGTCTCGGAAGCTGCTTGTAGTCGGCTTTGACGTAGGTTTCGTCGTCCATTACCACGCAGTCAAACTTCGTCAGCATTGTCGTGTACAGCCTCCGGGATCGCGCTTTGGCCGTCGTATTTTGTTTATCATCGCGATTTGGAGTCACTACCTTCTTGTAAGTCGATAGTCCGGCTCGTTTTTTGGCTCGATGCACGGTTGTAGACGATACACCCAGCTTATTTGCGGCATCTCGAAGAGATAGGTTAGGGTTTCGCTTGAAACTACCGGCAACTCTCTTTGTCGTCTCAGCGGCTTCCGGTTTTCGATTTCCCCCCGATCCAGACTTCCTGGCTGTCGACAAACGTTCCCCAAACACTTTAATTACATTTGTAACGGTTGATTTGGCAACTTTTAGCGATTTTGCCAACTTTGCGTGCGAGTAGTTCGGATTTTCACGATGCGCGAGCAAAATTTTGATACGCTGCTCTTCTTGCTTGGACGGCATTTTGACAACTGAAGAGTGAATTCCAAAATCAAAATAGTAGTAACATTCTACACACACACACCTTCAAAATGAGGGGTGTTCAGGTTTTTTAAATGCAAAATTGAAAGAAATACGTCAAGTTGATATTGACCAAATTTTGACCGTATCGCCCTTTATTCAATATCGCTAATTATAAATTTATATATTCAGCTGAACATTGCATTAGGTCCTAAGTAACATTGGGAGACTCTCTGCGGCGACTATATCTTTGCGTTCCTTCGGCTATGTAAAAACATGTTCAAGTATTTTCAACACATATTACAGTAATATAAAGTGTAATTAGGGATCCAATACATCAAAAACATCAGCAAATCGTTTAATAGACAAACTATTAACGAAAGTGAAAGTCGACGAAGAGCATCGCACAATGTTGCTAAGGACCCAATACATTGTTCAGTTTGATAAATCAAAAATCAAAAACTGTGAAGTCAGCCTCTGTATAATTGATTCGGTTGAGCCTAAACAAATAAATTAACTCAATAAAATTAATATTTGCCTTTTTAATTCGTGAACACGACGTTAAGGATGAACAGGATGGAATCCACTTATGGCAGGAGCAATGGCTTCCTCGTCCACACAATCACACTTTGGGTTCGCTTAACAAAATATTCTAAACTAATCCACTTTCCTACAATTAATCATCACCATACTGCTAATAGGCCAGCAGAACACCATATTTAATTAATTGACACTGTTTAATTCACCAAAAACACTCTGAATCGAACAACTGGTGCTCATAATTTTCGAAACATTCGTGCTGAAAAAGGTGGCACATGATGAGGTTTGAGTTAAGACATATATTAACTTTACAATGCTCCACGTTGAAATACAAGTAAGGCAAAGCAAATCTATTCGTCCTTATTAAAGTCGCAACATAAAATAATATCTCTTCGTGTTTGTGGTAAGTACCCAAGGAACTTCAAAGTACTTTTATATAAGGGATCTAAAAACAACATTCAAGTTGATTCCTGTGAAAAAAAATTACAAAAATATGGCAATCGAATGATGTTGTCGCTGGTTGTCAGAGTTCACCATGACGTGAAAAGGTCCCTAGATTCAGTTTTCAAACTGCAAAAATTTCATTTATTATCGCAGATGTGCAATTTGAAACATTTGAATTACATTTTATGTATCAGCCATCTAATCAACGACTCATTTGTTAGTTTATGATTTAAATATGAACTGAACATTAACGTTGAAAATTTACCAATATGTGTATTCAAAAAGATGTATGGCTTAATATTTAGCTTTCTTATTGTGACCCTAACTCCCCGGACCATTTATTTTGAGGTTTCAAGCTTTTTTAAGAATTTGAAAATTGTAAGGAATAATTATATGGTTGTACTAAAGTCCATAAAGAAAAAATAAAATTACTAGCAACCACGACACTTTTCTTCATGATACACCAATACTACCACATAAGAGCAAGAAAGTGTTTGCACTATTCAATGCATGCTTGAATCCTGAATACTCAGGATTCAAGCGAGTTTCACCTTAAGCTGCGTCATGACATATTAAGAGCACGACATAGTATGATCCAATTGTACAGAGCAATTTGAACATGTGACAAAAATATTGTGATTTCTTTCAAAATTCTTCTCGTAAATTGTGAAAACTTTTATAATCCATAAAAACTACTTAAAGAGTAACTAGAAATAAGAAGAAAAATTAGTATTCTCCATTTAATTCCAACTACCTTTGCTTATCTTCGACAGATACGCATATTTCGTCTACAATGTGCAGACTTCTTCAGTGTCTCGTACTAATAACTCGCCTTCAAGTAGAGTTATTAGTACGAGACATTGAAGAAGTCTGCATTGTAGACGAATACGGTATCTGTCGAAGATAAGCAAAGGTAGTTGGAATTAAATGGAGAATACTAATTTTTCTTCTAATTTCTAGTTACAGGCATTCCACTAAACAGCTCAAACCCTCTAGGATACTAAAAGAGGATACGAAATTTTAACTAACTAAAAATATCTCAAGTAAAGGTTCATCCACACGCCTCAACAGCCGTGCCTCCTCTAACTATAAACCACCATTAAACCGAACCAACAGCCGGCTTCACCCCGAAGGCCACGAATGGCATTTTGATATTATTTCCTAAATACCTAATAAATTACGCAGAAAAACACAGTGCACCGAGCCATCATATTCAACTTATGTTATTTTTCACAGCTTTCCTATGTTTTATCCAGGCATTCCCCGCCATACTGTGACCGGCCGGCCGGCATAATCCAATCTGATGAACGATCCGCAAAACGGGAGCTCTTCATGTCGGTTCGACCAGCAGCTAATAGGAACAGGAATCTGCAAAGCAGCAGCTGCCATCCACTTGATGATGATGCCGGTCATCATCATCGGCATGGCTAAGAAGACCCCGGTCATTCCCGGGGAGGCCCTCGTCGACTTCCGACACCACCGCCGATGAAGCCGCCCGGGAGCAATACGCAAAAACGGCGAACCATTAAAGCGAGAATGAGATAATATATTCCTTACTATCATTCAACCGGCCACCGCGCACTGACACTAATGCCCTCAGGGGCAATTTGAGCGCAAAATATATGGTCTCATTCTTAGACACCGAGCCCAGCCTCCTCCGGGACTGCAGTAAGGAACGCGCCCATATGGCCGTTTATTGCAAAAAAGGAATTCCAGAGCTACTGGAATTCCGAACTATGAGCCGCGCGTGAAGACATTCCTGACATAATCATGGCTAGATTTATACACTGGAGGACATAAATTGTCATTTTTTCTGCTATCGTTTGGCCGAAGTGCAGGGATTCGAAAAAATGCTGGTATTCGACCGGGTTGACAGTACCTCTACCGTTGAAACTATTCAAAGTGTGACGACACGTAGGCACGTAATAAAATCGGTTCAAATGATTGAGATGCGGGGTTCTGCCGACGATGAGGAGCAATCAATTTGAGCTCCCTTTCCCCGGTGGACACGAAAACCAACGATGATGACAGTCTTCTAGACGTTTGCCTATTGTCTCAATATGGAGAGGTATCTTTATGATGAAGCTTGATGGAAATTTCGGTTTTCTGCTTTCAAACGATATAAAACAAGAGTTGTCCAAATTATAGTGTTTCCGAGGGCGAAACTGCGTGTGAGGTCTGTAATTAGGGTGGCGGGTCACAAGAGCTTTCAATCGCTACGCATTGAATCTTTGGTATTTTATGCGTTAGATTTGGGGTTTCCCAGTAACAGTCGGTCGTTTTATTCCAGCATTTAACGAGGGGGAAAGAAGCAGACATTTATGTGTTCCGAAATAAAATCATGGTGAAAAAAAGCCGCATGGTGGATTTTAGAGTGTCTTGATCGATGGTAGATTGATTTCTCACTCCGACCTGGACAAAATGAACAACCAAATCTGTTCCGCAGTGTTCATGTGTTCCAATAAGCTTATTGTTTAAGGATAATCTAGTGTTCATATTAAAAGTATTCATAATTTTTGAGACTTGAAAAAAAAATGGGAGTATAAGGTATGCGCACACCAAAATCTAGTCATGGTTTACTAGCTACATCTCTTCAATTTGTTATTTTAAAGATTTTAGCAATACCGCAAACACAATGTCAAATTTTATTAAGAAAGATTCGAAAGAACAACATGTGTGCGAAAAAAAATTTGCACAAAAATGTGAAAAATCCGTCTATGTCACATCATGATATAGCAAAATCACTAGGAGTCCCTCGTTTGACAGTTTTAAAATGTTTTCGGGAGCGGTCTAAACAAGGATCTGGAGGTAAGCGAAACGACAACTTCAAATCTCAGTGGGATGCAGTGATTCGGCTGATTAAGCAAAACCCCAACCTATCCATCCGAGATGTGTCTGAAAAGGTTGAAAAATCGTATTCTTACATTCGAAAAGTGATGAAAGTGGCAGGATATAGGTCGTTCAAGGAAATAAAACCCAAAACAGGAAAGAGAAGCGGTAAACCAGTTCAAAAACAATAGCGCGTAAGCTGTACAATAAATAGCTGACAAAATTTGACTACGTGGTCATGAACGATGAAACAAACGTCAAAGCAGACTTCAAGTAGCCTCCTGGGTTTTGATTTTTATACCGCATAACACCTCTGCACTTCCTCGAGATAGTGATTTCTTTTAGATTTTATATAAAAATGCTGGGTTTGAAGCGTTTTGATAAGTGATGTGTTGAACTCGGCAGCGAATATGATATATTAATGAGTTCCATGGTTTATTTTGCTGCATTCTCTTACAGATGCAAAGTAAAATTATTCAAATTTTGGCACCGATTTAAACCAACAGTAAGGATGCTGTTGAGGCCACTCAAAAATGAAGGTGGTTTATTTCAGTGGAATACAATAATGCCTTAAAAAATTGAGTTTGAGGACCGATTTAAACTAACAATAGGGATGCTGTTTGGGTCACTCACAAGAATGAATGGTTCATATCTGGTTTTATATTATATTGAAAAATCGAGTTTGAAAACCATTTAAAACCAACAATAGTAAGGCTGCTGGGCGTGACATTTAGGACATTCTGAAATGGGTTGCTGGATCTGCAGTGAGCTATTGCTTGAACTTTTGTGGTATACCCCTGTTTAGTATAGTAAACAGGGGTATACCACAAAAGTTCAACTCAGTAGACGCAGTGGTTCTACCCCCAAAAAAAAAAACAAAATTCATAGGAAAAAAGTCAACAAGAACAAACACTAAGTGTTAACACATAACATTCACCATTAATATAGTATATAGTTTATAATATAGTAATATAGTATAAAATATAGATAAAGTATATAACATAGTAATATAGTCACTTATAAAATGACAATTAAATCGGAACAACACATGCAATTATAATAAAACAAGTGATGAAAATAATAGTAGCAACAAACAACGTAAACAAAGCACCAACAAGCACACCACAAAGCGTAGGTTAGGCGGGTCAAAACCAAAAAGACCAGCAAAAACTGACACAAAGTGTGCACCGGCTTCACAAATAACATGCAATAATAACATGAAAATGGGATTAGATAGGAGCATGTATGTGAGTAAAGAATGTTTCGATCAAAATTTGGTCGACTTAAACTTGACGCATTTCATCGTTCATCAACAAATTTTGCACACCTCTTATTTTGAAGATGCGTGCGTGTAGCATCATGCCTCTACTTTGATTTTGAGATAAGCACTTCAGTAAACAAAATGTCATCGAAGAAAGAGAAGCAACGCATCACTATCTTGCACGTGCATGGCGAAAATCCAAACCACTCTCACGCTAAGTTGGCGAAATTGTTGAATGTGGCTAAATCAACTGTTACCAACGTATTAAAAGTGTTCAATGAACGTTTGTCGACAGCTAGGAAATCTGGATCGGGGCGAAATCAAAAGCCGGAGGCCACTGCGACGACAAAAAGAATTGCCCGCTGTTTCGAGCAGAACCTCAACTTCTCCGTCCGAAATGTCGCAAAGAAGCTGAGAGTAGCGGCTTCAACCGTGAATAGACCTTAAAAACGAGCTGGACTGTCGACTTACAAGAAAGCGGTGACTTCAAATCACGACGATAAAAAAACACGTCGGTCAAAGCACGTTCGCGAAAGTTGTACACGACGATGCCGACGAAGTTTGATTGCGTGGTACAGGACGATGAAACTTACGTCAAGTCAGACTTTGAACAGCTTCCTGGACAGGAATTTTATACGGAAACCGGTCGGGGAAAGATGGCAGAAAATTTTCGAGCACATTAAACTGTCCAAGTTTACGAAGAAATATCTGGTAAGGAAGGCCATCTGTTACTGTGCCTGAAAGAGCAACGTTTGCATTGCGACCGGAACCGTCAACCAGGAAATGTATCTGGCCGAGTGCCTACAAAAACGTCTACAGCTTTTCCTGAAGCGACAACATTGTTCCGTTTTATTTTGGCTGGATTTGGCATCTTGCCAACACGGAAAAAGGCCATGGAGTGGTATGCTGCCAACAACGTTCAAGTGGTGCCCAAGGACAAGAACCCTTTCAACGAGCCAGAGCTCCGCCCAATCGAACAGTATTGCGTCATCGTCAAGTGGAACTCTAAGAAAACTCAAAAAGCAGTTGTGAGCGAGAAACAGTTCAAAGCAAACCAGCGTTCTGCGGCGAATAAAGTGTTAAACGGAAGACCCGGCAATTCGCATTCGGCAAAAAGGAAGTTTAGCTGAATATTTCTCCTGCATTCTGTTAAAACTGAACTTGAAAAAGGAAAAGAATTTGATTTAATAACAAAGACTATGATCGACTCACACACATTATTGTTTGACCAAATTTTGATCTGAACACCCTTTAGTAGTAGGTTTAGATTACTCGTTGCTTTATCTTAACGGATTATTAAGATGTCCCTCTTTTAGTTTAACCTTGGTCAACACTGAAACTTGATAATTTATTTGGATAGCGATCAAAATATCCATGTGCGTCTTATGAGCGCCTCGGCTATTCTGGGTGTGCTTTGACGGTGATCGGTTGACGATCGTAAGTCACTCGTTTTTACTCTCAGCAGTTGGTATTATCCGATGATGTTTCGACCTGTTGAATACCGTTCAGATCACTTGGCATAAAACTTTGAGGCACAAACCTGATCTCCCATATAAAAACTGTATGTGTGCGTACAATCAATCACTTATTGGGCAGTATTATGGAAGAAATCTGTTTGCAACAATTCTTTAAGTGACCTTTGAAAGCAGCTTCAATCCGGGAACTAGAAAGTATTAGCTCTACTGCAGAACCAGCTATCCATTTCAGAATTTCTTAATTGTTACGCCGATTCCGAGGATACTTTGACGTATAATAAGTCCCGCTTGTGATTATTACTGATATCATTTGAATAAGATAAAATGTTCAACCCAGGTAGTCTTATCTTATACAAATAGTACTAGAATACAAATTCTAGTATTATTTGGATAAGGGATTTTTAATATACATGTATAATCTGATTGCACTCACCAATGACCGCCTCTAAAATAAAATGAGCTTTTTTATTAGTAAAAAGGAAAATTGGCGTTGATTCGTCAATAGTTCTTACATGATCGACACGGTACCCGGGTCATGTTTTCATTACGGGATCTGATAGTTTATTTAGTTTATTTTAAATCGTGGTTTATTCAAAGAATAAAGTGGTTTATTTTAAATCGTAATAAAAGCTGGAAAGCAACTTTTTGCATAAAAACATTTTGCATAATAGCAAGCGAAGGACTTAGTTTTTTTTACCCTTTAAGTGATCGATAGGGTACCCGGGTACGCACCAAATCAAATGATTATAACTCAGGCAATTATTGATCCCTTTTAATCTTTTGGCACCGTTACGTTCAAAAACTAATTCGATTTAGGGACATTATCAGCAATGACCATTTGATTTCATATGGTTCCTGTGAATTCTATTTTTCCTATTTTTACAATTTCGGAACATCTATTGAATTTGCAGGAATGGATGTCAGAATATTTGGAATAATTCCTAGAAACAATTTCAATCCTATGGTGGGCCATATGCAAACTTGTTCCTGGAACGGCCATTCTGTAACAGGTTCCAACATTGGGGCTTAGAGTGACCATAACCTTAGTTAGAAAGAAAGCCGGGCGAATTTGGGTATCAAAATTGAAACTGGAAATGTCCATATTCAACACATAGAAGGTGCCATACGAACTGCCAAAATGAAGAAAAAGATTAAATGTGTGAGGGAGTGAATAAGACGTTATCCGGCCGTATCTGGCCGTGAATTGAGCAAACAATTTCAAATGTCCCCTGCTTCAATGAACAGCCTCCTCAAACATGGTCTGAAATGCTAGTCGTACGAAAAACAACAGGTTCACGGGTCTACAGAGCATTAAAAGCAAGCCAGGGTCCAAATGGTCCATGGTCATTGCTCGTCAAGATGACTGCGAGATTTTATTGTAGGATGAAAAGCTCTTCCTCCTCAGGACAGTCATAATCAACAAAATGATCATGTGTATGGCAATAGTCTTGCGCATAGTCAAAGCGATAAACTAGCTGTAGAACACTATCAGAATGTTTCAAAAATAATGGTATGGGGCGCCACTTCATGAAAAGGAAAACCGCCTGTTCCTTTCATAGAATCTAACGTAAACATCGACAATGAATATTACATCGAGCAGGTTTTGAAAAACCATCTGTTTCCGCATGCTTCAACGTTTTATGGGAATACACCATATTGTTTCTAACAAAACTCAACCCCAGCTCATAATAAGGCAATGAAAACACAAGCGTGGTGCGCGGAAAATTTGCCCAATTTCATCAGAAGCAAAGAATGGCCTGCATCTTCACCGGATCTCAACCTACTTGACTACTTTATTTTGGGTTATATGCTTCAACATATAGGTCCTACGAAAGGGCTTACTTTAGATCGATTGAAGAAACATTTGGTTGAAATTTGGGACCAAATTCCTCAGGAAATTGTGAGTGCCAGCTGCGATGGGTTTACAAAGCCTTTTCGCAAAGTTATCAAGGAAAAGGGCGAGAGATTTGAATTGAATTACTGTGGTTTATTTCTCTAACATGCATTTTAAAAATGAAAAATAGATGCTATGATTTGGTTGATTTTTTTTGCTGTAATCCCATTTTGCTTAAGTGACACCTATTGTGAGACACCCTGTAAAGCTACTGAAGAGTACCGTGATTTGTGGTTGCAAATCATTTGATCAGCGCACGACTGTGGATTGGAAGGAAGTGAAACAAATCGAAAAGTATACTCCCGACAAATAGATTAGAAGGTGGTAGCCATTACTGAGAAAAATCCCAATCTTTCTGTGCGAATTTGCTTTGCAAAGTTAGGAAGTCAAAGTCGAAGTTTTTACTTAATTTATCTCAGATTTATAATGGCGACAAAATAAAACTTACCAATATAAGAAAATAAAGGAAGAGAATGAATATATAACCAGATCAGTAGAGTAAATTATTGACCTTTGCATTCTTCGTGGATAGCGGAATAACTATTTGAAGGCATTGAATATCACCAAACAGAACAAAACTTGGTATGTTTAACCAATCAATGTGAATTTTGATCCATGTCTTTAACCATAGGCGTAGCCAAAGGAGGGCAGGGTGGGGCCGTTCCCCCCCCCCCTAACTTTTGATTTTAGTTTTAGAATTTTAATGTTTGTTTGCATTTTTATTATATATTTATAGTGTTTGTGAGATTGTCCCTTTGCCTCAATGAAATAGCGTGAAGTTGTCTTGATTTTGTAACAAGAAGTAGTAAAAATGTGCAAAAAGTAGACATCTATGAGTTTTTTTTGTTCAAATAGTAACGACTAAAAATTTTATGACATGCTTTTCCATTTAATCAAGAATACAATATAGCTAACCTAACGTATCAAAAAAATAGAGATATTTTACACCTTTAATGGTAACTATTTGACGATCATTGACTGCTTTTTTCTCCGCAAGCTGAAACTTGAAAAAGCTAAGTTCAAATCAATTTTCAGTTCTTGGCAATCAACAAATTAAATATATAATCAATGTTATAGCTTTCGGAAGCCAAACAGTACTTGATAAAGAAACATAATTCATAGTTAGAAAGTGTATAAATAGAAAATGTTTATTTAAACTATTCATGATATGGGCCAAACTGGTAAATGTTACATCGCTGATCAATGCTTTTCTGTTTCACGGTACTGTAGATTCATATTATTAAGAATATATGATAACTTTATAGTTAGATTCAGTATTTCAAAGTATTGTTTCCCTATCCAAGAGATTTTAAAAGAGCATATGCTACGATATTATCCGGGTGAGACGAGACGACTCGTATCTGATTTTCGAATCAGTCATTCATCAAGCGTGTGAGTCTGCAAGACATACTAAAAACATATTCGTAGCATTTTGTTTTGATTTCGTACAACGAACGAATGTTCTTTCTGTGTCAACAAAAGCTTCGTGCTTTTGACAGTTACGCGTGTGGAATTGAATACGAATGTAGCTTTTTGAAAAGAACAATTCAATTTCGTTGCAGAAATCATCAAATAGATGTGTTAGTCCTACTTTCGATTTCGTAATAAAAGAAAAAAATAATTTTCAGTGTGGGTGAGAGGGTCGTGGAGGAAGAGTACATTTTCAATACAAACTGTTAACAAACTCGGTGGTTTTTTTTTTTTAATAATCATTTATTTGTCCAGGCTCAATCGAATTAACTTTACAGAGCCAAATTTTCATATTTTTATACATCATTTATCTTAAAACTAAAGTTAGGAGGATAGAGCCGATTACTCGCGGCCGTCTCGAGGTTAATAGGAATTACAAATTACGGATGGGAAAGAGGGTGGGAATTTAAAGTATGGTTACATAACACATTAAATTTAAATTCAGAATTATCTAAACACTTATAACTATACAACTTATGGTTTTCTTTTGACTTGAACATTTCTTGAAAAAGAAAAAAAAAACACACACACATACACATATAAAAAAAAAAACTTATTCTAAACATACAGGTTAAACTAACTACAATCTAATGCTAATGTTAGTCAAAAACACATAAATGAGTTTCATGTACTCCAAATCATGTACAGCCAAAATATCTCGAATTGGCACATTGGGTTGTCTACCTCGAGCTCGAAGGGAATCATAAAGCTCAGATCTGGCTCCAGAATGTTCAGCACAAGACCAAATAACGTGATCTGCGTCCTGATAGCCTTGTCCACACTCACAGAGATTGCTGTCCCTCAGCCCAACCCGGTATAAATGAGCGTTCAAAGAATAATGATTGGACATGAGGCGAGACATGACACGAATGAAGTCTCGACCCACATCCATCCCCTGAACCAAGATTTCTTCGACACCTTTGGGATGATAGAATGTTGCCATCGCCCCAAATCTCCTTTACTCCATTTATATTGCCAGCTGACGAGTGACTGTTGACGAAAAATAGGAAAAATTCGTTGAAGGTGATTTGTCGATCACAAATATCGCCTTCCATAGCGCCCACCTTTGCAAGCGAGTCTCGCTTTCTCATTGCCCGGAATCGAACAATGAGATGGGACCCATACAAAGGTGATGATAAAATAACGCGAAGATAAAGCACTTAGAAGCTCCTGTATTTTCATGAGAAAATACGAGGAGTGCTTTACCGGCTCAATGAGCGAATAGCCTCTATAGAACTGAGACTATCCGTGAAAATGAAAAAATGATCCGGTGTTAGTGAGGCAACAATTTCTAGCGTAAATGTATTGCCGCTAATTCAGCGACATACACGGAACAAGGTGCTTGAAGTTTACGGTTGGCGCTATAAATTTCATTAAATATACCAAAGCCTGCTGACCTCTATCAAAGATCCGTCAGTGAAGAACGATTTAGTGGAATCAACTTGGCCAAACTTTGCAGCAAAATCACCGGAGCAATCATAGGACGATGATGTTTGGGATTCCACGAAGCTCCTGCTTCATGGATAAATCAAAATGAACCGAATTGTCGAAATCGGAGAAGCAAACACGATTGGAAATGTTCGGCGAAGGGCTGACATCCTGTGTTATGTACAAATGGTACAAGGTCATGAAGCGGGTTTGAGGATTCAACTCAAGGAGCTTCTCAAAATTTTCGATCACCTGGGGTTCATAACTTCACACCTGGTGAGGAGCCGGAGAGATAATTCTGAAAACCGATCCGAGAGTGGCAACATGCCAGCCAGCACTTCAAGACTCATGGTGTGAGTCGAGTGCATGCAACCTAACGCGATACGAAGACACCGATACTGAATACGTTCCAGTTTAATGAAGTGCGACCGAGCCGCTGACTGAAAACAAAAACTACCGTATTCCATAACCGACAAAATCGTTGTCCGGTACAATGTTAGAAGATCTTGCGGATGCGCTCCCACCAGGTCCCGGTAATTGTGCAGAGAAAGTTGATCCTTGGCTGGCACCTTCGCTTCACATACTCAATATGAGATCTCCAGGTGCACTTAGAATCGAACCAGACCCCAAGATATTTAAATGACATAGAGTGAGTTATCGGCTTACCCCAAATTTGAAGCTTCGGTTGTGCAGGGTTATGCTTCCTAGAAAAACTACCAACTCAGTTTTCTCCGCAGAGAATTCGATACCTAGCTCTAGAGCCCAAGTAGACAAATTGTCTAAGGTATCCTGTAAGGGTCCTTGCAGATCGATCCCATTGGATCCCGTGACAGACACTACGCCGTCATCTGCAAGTTGTCTCAGCGTACAGTTGTCACTTAGACAACCGTCAATGTCTTTGACATAAAATTATATAAAAGGGGGCTTAAACATGATCCCTGGGGAGACCCATGTAGCTAAATCGTGAAGCTGTAGAGGTTCCATGAGAAAAGCTCATATGTTTCTCTGACAGCAAATTGTACAAAAAATTATTCATTAATGGTGAAAAGCCACAAGCGTGGAGTTTATCTGAAAGAACTTCAACAGATACTGAATCAAAAGCCCCTTTATGTCCAAGAATACAGAAGCCATTTGCTCTTTTTAGCAAAAGCTAACTGAATATCTGTGGAAAGTAACGCGAGACAGTCGTTCGTTCCCTTACCCCTACGGAAACCATATTGAGTATCTGAAAGCAGGTTATTCGTCTCAACCCATATGTCCAGACGGAAAAGGATCATTTTCTCCAACAACTTTCGAATACAAGATAACATCGCGATGGGTCGATAGGAGTTGTGGTCGGACGCGGGCTTACCAGGTTTTTGAATGGCAATAACTCTCACCCGTCTCCAATCATCCGGTACAATGTTGAGTTCCAGAAACTGATTAAACAAGTTCAACATGCGCCTCTTCGCGACGTCTGGGAGGTTCTTAAGCAAGTTGAACTTGATCCTATCAGCCCCTGGAGCCGTATTGCCACACGAGAGGAGTGCGAGAGAGAACTCTACCATTGAAAAGGGTTGGCTAATCTCATCTATCGAATTCGTGTTTTCGCGAGGAATCATCCGTGCCGGCACAGAATCTGGACAAACTTTTCGCGCGAATTTGAGGATCCATTGGTCCGAGTACTCTTCGCTCTCGTTGTTCGTAGTTCGGTTACGCAACCTTCGCGCCGTGTTCCAAAGAGTACTCATCGACGTTTCGCGCGATAGCCCGTTCACGAATGTTCGCCAGTAACCGCGTTTCTTGGCCTTGATGAGGCTCTTAAGTTCGCGTTCGAGAGCCGTGTATACTTCGAAGTGCTCAGGTGTTCCACGTCTACGGAAAACTTTAAACGCGTCGGACTTTTGCGGTAAACCTCGGTGCATTGCTGATCCCACCATGGAGAAGGAGGTTTCCTGCGAGATGACGTCCCTGGAACTGGTCGAGTTTGAGCTTGAAGCGCGCTGTCTAAGATCAGGTTGAGAGGAAGTTATACTCTTCCAGCGGTGAAAGCCTTTCTACCGTCGTTACGGCTTCATCTACTGCTGTCCTAAACTTTGTCCAATCGATGTGGCGGGTAAGATCATACGTGACGTTTACAGATTTCGACGGATTGAACCCGGTGGCAACCGAAATTTTTATGGGCAAATGATCACTACCGTGGGGATCTTGAATCACATTCCATGTGCAATCCAACGATAATGAATTCGAACAAAGTGTGAGGTCTAATCTACTGCCAACTGAGGATGTACCAGCCAAACGTGTTACTTCTCCATTGTTAAGAACTGTCATATTAAAGTTGTCACAGAGGTCATATATCAGGGAAGACCGGTTGTCATCGTACAGTTCTCCCCAGCCTGTACCGTGAGAGTTAAAATCTCCCATGACCAACCGTGGGGCAGGAAGGACCGAACAAATATCTGAAAGTTGTTTTCGGTTAATTGAGGCTCTGGGAGGAATATACACAGAAGCAATGCAAAGGCTTGTATTTTTAATAACAGCCTGACATGCGACAACTTCAATACCTGGAATAAGAGGAAAATTCACTCTATAGAAGGAGTAGCACTTTTTGATCCCCAAAAGTACTCCCCCTACACGCGAATCCTCACGATCAAGACAAATAATATTGAAATCATGAATCGGAAGATTGATTTCGGAAGAGAGCCATGTTTCACAAAGAGCGAATGCATCACAACCGGTAGTGTGAGCTAAAAATTTGAATGATTCCAATTTAGGAATCAAACTTCGACAATTCCACTGTAGAACAGTGATCAAATCCCCGACCTCATTTGGAAAATTATCCATCGAAGGAAATGATAGCTGCAAGGATGGGCCACTTAATTGTCAATTGCTTCAAAAAGTCTTCACTGTTGGAAGCACTGCCAAAACAATGCTTTTGAGAGGGTCAGAAATTTCGAGGTACTTGAAAATACCCTCGGCAATGTCATCAAATGAGAACAGCCCACTAGAGGAGGGGCTTCTGTTCTTAAAATTGGGGCTTCAGGGGTTTTGGAAGTCCCCGGAGAGATGGAAAGTCCTGGGTGTAGTTAGTACTACGAAAACCAGGTGGACTAGGATTTTCCTTTTTTCCACCTTTTCTTGAATTGGGCAAGCTGGTTTTGGGCTCCGGTTCAGCAACTTTCCGTGGGCGGACGCGTCTTCGCTTCCGTGAAGCACCTTCCGGAAAGCTGAATGATGTTCCCTCTTCAGCCAAATCAAAGTCAGACTCGTCATCTGACAGAGGAGCAAAGGGATTTGTATTGACATTGGGTGATGGTGAGGCTTTTTCAGCATTTCGGCGAAAGATTGCCTGGAACGCTGTTTTAGCGAGCGTTCTAATTTTTCCCGCGTTGTTTGTACGCCGGGCATGATGAGAGAGCATGAGGAGGAGTTTCCTTGCAGAAAGCGCATTTTGGTGTGCTGTCTGCACAGGCGCCATCCTCGTGCTTCTCCCCACAATTAGAGCAGCGTGCCTTATTGCTGCAATGGGAGGTCGTATGTCCCATCTGCTTGCACTTTTCGCAGATCATTACCCGAGGTACAAACAACCGCACAGGTAGTCGAAGTTTTCCCAACTCGACGTATTGAGGGAGAGCTGAACCAGAAAAAGTCACACGAAACGAGTCTGAGGGGTAAATTTCTTTTCACCCTTAGTGATCGATACTGTGCCTAGTTTTCGCACATCGAGTATCTTGACTGAATGAAGCAGAGGGTTCTTAAATCGACCAACCCCTGCTTCAACAGGATCTCAGGGGTCAAACTCGCTTCGGAGACCACACCTTCTATCTCAATACCTCGAGCTGGGATGTACACTAAATATTCCAGTGTAAAAAATTGAGAGACAGCAATTTCGTTAGCTTGTTTAAGGTTGGACACAACGACTTTTAGTTTATTGTGTCTCACCTTAATTATCTCGGTCACGGCCGAGAATCGCTTCGTCAGATCGTTTGAAATCTGATAAATGTTGAGAGGTTTCGTTTTGGGCCGAAAATAGACAACCCAAGGACCAGCTGAACTATCAGGATAAGAGCGCGATCGGGTAACTTTAAGAGCTACCCCATCATTTTGCGCCATAGATGATTCATCTTCCGATAAATCATCCATGGCTCGCTTGTGGGAGCTTATGGCGCTCAACCACTAACGTAATTAACTACAATCAATCACAGATACACAAATTAAAACTAAGCACACACACTCAAACACTCTCAGTCACTCTTCACACTCACACACAATACGATTATAATGAATTCAAAAGAGCGAGAAATAAAAAATTCTCTTATATACTACTAAAAAATCTTATCTTATATGTATCACTGATCTACTGCAGACGAGCGACGAATGTGCTGCTGCTGCTGCCGAGCGACGATGAGTGGCCGCGTGTACCGGCTAGGCGTGTAGCTGAACGATGGTGATAATGATACTGGTGATACTGGTCGGTGGTGGTTAGCAGACGATCGACTGCACGCTACACACGATGGCCTGCTGGTGTGCGTGCCGTATAGATGTGGAACAATATGGCCTTTCGATCGTGGCAATATTGCTAATTGCAATAAATGGCGTTGTTGCACTGTTTAACACTCAACGTTTTCTACTTCCGAAAACCAAGACTTTATTTCACTCGCGATTCAGATAAAATTAGAGCTGAGGGCTTGAAACAACTTGTGAAAAGCTTCCAAAGCAACGGAGAGCTGACCGAACGAACTGTTCTGTTCGCTTGTTCACTGGGCAATGAACTCGGTGGTTATCCTATACAAAAATCCCACACCACTATAAAGCGAATATTTCGACACATGACAGTACCCGCTAGACTTAAGCATGGTTGCTATTATATGCGGTTCGGTTTTGAAACATGTGGAAAACCTAAGGTTTTCAAAATCCTTTTCTTTTTTTTCTATTTTCAGAACAAGCCTAGGATTGTTGAATCTTGTTGCCAAAATTTAACGGGTATTATAAAGTAGTTTGGGTGAGAGTAGAGAAGATAATCCAACCGTCGTTCCGGTGAGGGCTTGAATTCCTGCTCCAGTGGGTAGAACTTGAAAATGTCTCTGCTCTAATGGTCAACGAGGCGTTGGGTTGCCTTTTGAAGTGTTCAGTGTGTGCCACAACTGGTTGAATACTATGTAATTCTCTCTCTCTCTCTCTCTCTCTCTCTCTTAAAAAAACTTGCCCTCCCCTATTTGAAATCCTGGCTACGCCTATGTCTTTAACCTAGTCTTGTGCTGAGTCACACCATGAGCAGCATTGTGGGAAGTGTATCAGTTGTGATAGAAATAGTGAGAACTTAACCCGGACTTCTTGGACTGGATACGGGATCAAGTGGAATGCAGCTAAGTACCTCTTATATTTTTGGGTCTCTTATAGTTTCAGCTCCCGTTATGCATTTTCTAGTTATGTTAAATGTTAAACTGAATATAGAGGTAGACTTAAAGGCTTCAGTGGCATGACATACACAGCCTGCTGTGGTGAGATTCTTGCTCTTTGTTTCTTGTAACGTGCCAACCGAAGAGTGATAGCTTCATAGCTGAGTAATGTACAGATGCAAGGGCAGTAGGGGTGGGCTCCTTGCTTTGATATCCCTCCCATCCACTGCGAGTAGGTAAATTCACCTAGAATATCAAAATTTGATAGAGAGCTCCATGGAACTCTTGGGGGAAACATCAGCTGACCGAAGGCATCCCTGCCAATTTAAAGGGTGAACACGAAATTATTGCGACACCGAAAATGTCATGCCAATTTTCTTATAATGTTTAGAATCAAACCAAAATTTTAGGGTAGTTTTATACATATATTTACTTCAAAAATCAAAAGAAAAGTTAATCGATGGAGCCTTGAGTGTAAAATTGAACGCATTTTCGCTTGATGCCCTCCATCAAAGTCTTTACAGTGTCATCCGATACCAGTTTATCAGTTTTTTTTCCATTTTCTTAACATGTCCTTCTCGTCTTTGACTGTCTTCTTGCTCTTCCGAAGTTCCCGCTTCATCATTACCCAGTACTGCTCCACCGGGCGCAGCTCCAGACAGTTTGGCGGACTCATGTCCTTTGGAACAAAATGGACAGAATTGGCCTCATACCACTCCAGGACACTTTTAGAATATTGGCATGATGCCAAATCTGGCCAAAATAGTGGAGCTTTGTCGTGTTGCTGCAAGAACGGCAAAACGCGCTTCTCGAGGCACTCAGATTTGTAGATCTCGCCATTTACTGTGCCTTTTGTCACGAAAAGCTCACTTCTCAGTCCGCAAGAGCAGATGGCCTGCCAAATGAGATATTTGGAGGTGAACTTTTACATTTTTTTCTTCTTAAATTTGTCGTCCACATAGAACTTGCTCTTGCCGGTGAAAAACTCCAACCCCGGAATTTGCTTAGAATCGGCTTTTATATACGTTTCGTCGTCCATCACACAGCAGCCATATTTTGTCAGCATCTTCTCGTAGAGCTTCCGTGCCCGAGTTTTAGCCGTCGATTGTTGCCGCTCGTCGCGGTTTGGGAAGTTCTGTACCTTGTATGTATGTAGTCCAGCTCTCTTCTTTGCATTCTGGACGTAGCTCTGCGGCATGCCGATCTTTTTAGCCAAATCACGGCTTGAGACGTTGGGATTTGCTTTAATCATCCGCTTCACCTTTCCCTCCGTCTTTTTGTTCTCCGGTCCCGGTTTTCTTCCAGCTCCTTTGCCGTGGTCCAACGTCAACCGCTCCTGGAACCGCGTCAATACTCTGGAGACGGTTGAATGGTGAATGTTCAACATTTTTCCCAACTGCCGGTGCGACAGGTCAGGAAATTCCAGGTGTTTGGAAAGAATTTGTTCTCTCGACTCGCGTTGGTTCACCTCAATTTTTGTTGAATCGAAAAACACGACTTCGAGTTTGACAGCATGTAAACAATTCACATCAATGAGAAAGTGTGCAAAATTTGGTTGATTTTAATTGAATGTGTTGCAATAATTTCGTGTTCGCCCTTTAGTGCCGCTTTTGGCCTTTTAGTCCAATCCT
>JASCZW010016001.1:0-19491 GCA_034211315.2 Aedes japonicus
CTATGCGATTTACTATATGGGAAAGAGATACACAAAACACTCCCTAATAAACATGTACCATTTTGGAACGATATAATAGATGGTGTGACCATACCACTTACAGTTGGGATGATACCCCGAATAGGGGTACAGCATACAGCATATGTTTTGGAATAACACCGCCTTTGACCTTCTTGACCAGCTCCAGACGTTTTTCTAAATCGTCACAGGGTGCCGCACTACTTCCATCGGCATTTCGTCCCGAATTCCTTTGATTACGGTGTTGAATTGGTTCATATTAGACGCCCTGTGGTCATTTACCCTCGCCAGCATGTATGATCATACGAAATAATCCAAGGGATTCAGATCTGGTAAACTGGGAGGCCATTTATTCTTGTCCAAAACGTCGGTCCAATTTTCTCGGCCCCAGCCCTGAACGAGATTTGCAGTATGCGATGGTGTTCCGCCCTGCTGAAAGACATAGTAATTATCTCCAAACACCTCTTGAACATATGGCTTGACAACTTTCTCCAAAACTCTCGTTTTATAATATACGGCACTCACATCGATGAAAACCAGTGGTAATTTGCCTCGCTTGCAAATTCCTCCCCAAACCATCACTGACACAGCACTTTGGAACCATGGAATATTCCTGGAACAGTTATTCCTAACCGTGGAACATTCCTGGAACATTTCTCGAAGAGAGAGCCCACAATCTGTCGTTCTGAACATTGTAGGATTGTTGCAAGACGAATAACTTTTCGTCGGAAAAGATGAATTCTTCCCCACCGTGCCGTGATGAAAGCAGACTTGCTCTTTCGAGTCGTTTCTGCTTGGAAGGTTCCGAAACTCCGTGAATCTTACGTTTCTTGAAAGCTTGGAATCCGAGGTCATTTTGCCGAATATTTTGCATTGGCGATCTCGAAACATTCAGATCTACGACCATTTTACGTACAGAGCGCTGTGAGTTTCGTCTAATCCATTCCCTGACGACTTTAACAACTCGTGCAGTCCGCACCGTACGACTACGACCGGATCTCTTCCGGTCATCCAACGAGCAGGTGTCACGCTACCTTCGAATGGTTCGGTACACAAAACCCCACTTTACTCCGAAGTTTTTCAAATTTCTGAAAACCCGGGCGCTCACTTTTCAAAAACTGTTTTACAGCACGAAACTCCTTCATCGCTGGTAAAAGATAAACACCGAATGAAAACAATCGGACATAACCTAATAGCGTTTGTATAAACATAGTGCAAAACTACACCAACACATACGTGAAGCATGTTGAGTAGTTGCACGACAGCAATGCAAGGAAAAAGTGTATGAGAATATATTGGACACTGTGTATAAGGCGGGAGGTGTTTCGTAAGATCTGCTTTATCGACTCGAAATGAACCTTAAAAAAAGCTCAATCGTCGTGAGGAGAATGTTCCTAATTTGGGAATTGTTATGCCCAAATGGGAAGAGCTGCTAGTGAATCCGTGATTTATGTTTCTATGCATTGGAGAACCGTGAGAACTTGAGAGATAAATGAAGATGAAGTCATAATATTTGATTCGAATCGTGTGACACTTTCAATTTTGTTTCGAGTTGAACAAATCATTTTGCCTGCCACAGCAGCAACATCAACATGTTCAGGTACGATAGCAGCAATTGGATGATCAGAACGAAATTCATTTCATTCATTGTAATGGAAGCATTTTGCTCATGTCAAGCAGGATAAATGTTTCTCACAATTTTTGAATCATATGTTCAGTGATAAAAGAAAGCGAAAACTGTATTTACAAAACGAGCGTAAGCGAATTTATGAAAATATATGTACACTGATAGGCAAAATAAAGTGCCCACCTCATCGTTTTTTCAATTTCTCTCATTTACTTGGTTCAAATTAAAGTAAATACACTGTATTTTTTTTTATTATCTTATTTTTTACATTCTTTTAAAGTTTCACTTATGGAATACTGCAAAAAAAGAATTTTTACATAGAGAAAAAAAAACCAATTTGTGTTGAAAAAAAAAAAAAAAGACAAAATAAAGTGCCCACTTCATTTAGGCTACAGAAAACATAAATTAAAGTAAAATAAAAGCATTTCAATAATTGATGTGTCCTCCTTTGGCCTTCAGGACCTCCTGCAGGCGCTTCGACATGCTCTCGACCAGGTTCTTTGGGTGCTGCGGATCTAGCTCTTCCCAGGCGCGCTCCAGGGCTTCAAAATAGTTATTTTTATTGGTAACATCAGTTTTGTCAACCAGAATCGCCCACAAATTCTCGATGGGATTGAGGTCCGGGCTTTGTGGAGGCCATTCCAGCGGTTTGATCCGACAAGACCGGAAGAAAGACTTGGTCTTCTTGGCAGTATGCTTCAGGTCGTTGTCCTGCTGGAATACGAACTTCTCTTCAAGGCCCGTCTGGATCAGCGAAACCTCCAGATTTTCTCGCAGGATGTTGATGTAAGAATCTGCCGTCATTATCCCGTCGATTTTCACAATGCTTCCCACTCCACCCCACGAAAAACACCCCCAGACCATCACATTTCCTCCTCCATGCTTCATCGGATGTGGCGCTCCTGGAGCTCATCTCCCGATCTGCACCAAACACGAACCCGCCGCTTTCGGTTAAACAGCTCGAATTTTGATTCGTCTATTCAGAGAACCGTTTTCCAGAACTCTAGGGGCTTATCAGCATGCTCCTTAGCAAACTTAAGCCGTTTGGCTTTGTTTGCCTTGCTGATAAATTGGCGCTTCCGGGCAAGTTTACTATTCAACCCCTGTGCTACGAGACGGCGACGAACAGTTCGACCGGAAACTGATAACTGAAGGGTTTCCTGGATCTCACGGACAGTTACCTTCGGGTTCTTCTTGACTTTGCACATGATCTTAGTGTCCGTTCTCGCATCCGTTTTCCGCTTCCTGCCTCTGCCAGGGCGATCCACCACTGATCCAAACGTTTTAAGCTTCAGAAGAATTTTGCCAACCGCTGCCTTACTGATACTGTACTTCTTTGCGACAGCCCGGTGCGATTCACCGTTTTGCACATCACGAACGACCAATTTTCGGATACACAAGTGAATTGCTTTCGAAAGCACTGCGTTCTCAATTTTTTCAATTGAATCAAATGCGATCACGTATACAAATGCACCAGGTTGAGCCGTTTGCTTCAAAACATGTCAAAATATCAAAACATATACAATCGAGGGGTCTTCCTTATCGAAAACATATCGATTTTTGAGGTGGGCACTTTATTTTGTCACTGTTTTTTTTTTTTCAACACAAATTGATTTTTTTTTCTTTAAGTAAAACTCCTTTTTTTCAGTATTCCATAAGTGAAACTTAAAAATAATATAATAAATTGAATAAGAAAAAAAAACTATACTGTGTTTACTTTAATTTGAACCAAGTAAATGAGAGAAATTGAAAAAACGATGAGGTGGGCACTTTATTTTGCCTATCAGTGTACTTTCATTGTACGTTGAATTAAGAGATTTGAGTGCCAATAGTTTCGTTTTTCATCATGTTTGCTCACGTGGAATTACAAATGGAAAATGAAAAATCAACCGACTCGTCCGCTTATCCAATGAATGAATTGCGAAGAGATGAGATTAATATGGGGGCAATTTATCATATTCATATCTCTTCGTGAAACACAGTTTAAACTTAATAAAATCATCATTGATAATCACAACCTTAGTAGCTGGGAATACAACATATAGCTTTACTGCGTGAGTAATTGCACCAAAGCAAAATATCCAGGAACTCAACACATCAGGACAAGACATTTTCTTCCTAGTAAGGTTTGAATTATTTTGTGTCCGATAGTGAGTGGTCGAATTCTGAGCTGCACAAGTGCCTTTGTTATCGTTCAGTGGAAGTAGAAAACAAGCTACATACGAACGAGTACCAGTGCCTACTGTGTCTTTCTCAAATTTTGCTCATCGCCGAGCCGTTTCTCCGTGTCGATGCTCGTCCAAACGACTCCAGGGTGGGCCATTGTGAAAACAGTTTTAGAAAAGACTTCAAATGTGCCGAAGATCCGGACCTTGCCAGAGTCCACAATTGCTGTGTCAAGTAGCTGGAAGTGTACTTCTCACAGATTTCAACATCTGTGTTGCTGACGTCGGTGTCGTTTGTGTGGCAATTTGATGATTAAAGCCTCAGCCCTTTTACCTTCGTCACGCAGCTTCATCACAGACGCAAATGTCAATTTATCAGCATTATGCATTGGCGTAACTAGTGGGGGTACCTAGGGGGGCAGCCCCCTTCCAGAAATTACGAAAAATTCAATTGAGATAGAAGTTTATTCATTAACGATAATATTTTCCAAAATGTAGTTTTAAAAGTAAGGTAAACATATAATCAGGTAAATTTCTGAAACCATAATATATGTAGGGGTTGCGTCAGTAACACTAGTTGTCGACATAGACTGCATAATGGGCCTGTTTGTCATCCTCAAAAGGTAATTGTAATAATTGAACTATTCACAGCACAGTATTGATGAAATGCATATAGTAATTTAAGAGTCATTTCTGGAGCAGACTCTAGCACTGTCAACATAGACCGTATTCTGAACGTCGTTTCTAGAAAGTGTTTGAAATAATTATATAATAGTCTTCTTAGACATCGTTAATTTGAAATTGATTCAAAGTTGTTGGATACAATATTGCAGGGATGGGTACTATGACATGGGAAATTCTACATCTCTTATAAAGTACGAAGACAAAATATCTAATACTTCAAATGGTGCTCACGTGGTCGACATATGCTTGCGTGACCATGGTATTCGTACTAGTAATGAGGAATGTTGGGAAAGGGTCCAGCTTTGACAAACAAACTGTCATGCAGTTCCACCCAAGAAAAAAAACAGTTCATACCCTACTCAAAACGCTACCAAAGAAATGAAATTAACATTATAGTTCAAGATATTTTATGTATTTTAATTTACTCAAAGTTTATCGAAGTTTTGAAATTTAGTAATCTCCTCGATGTTTTTGTAAAATATTATTCATTAATATAGGGGTACATCTTGCCACACGTGAGGCTTACATTTATTGAAAATTTTGTCAACCTGCTGAAAATATTATTTATCCATTCTTTTCAACAAATATTTTAAATAATCAATCATAGTGATGCCGCCATGCAGGACTCGTCAAAAAAAAATATTTTTAATTTTCTAAGAATCAAATTATATAAACAAAACTCGAAGGTAAATATCCAAAACATACTGCTTGTAAAAACAATGTGTTCCCATCTGCATACGAGTACACCGTGTCCAATATATTCTCATACACTTTTTCCTTGCATTGGTGTCGTGCAACTACTCAACATGCTTCACGTATATTTTGGTGTGTCCGCTTTTAGGTTATGTCCGATTGTTTTCATTCGGTGTTTATCTTTCAACAGCAACGAAGGAGTTTCATGCTGTGGAGATGCAAAAGTTTTTGAAAGGTGAGCGCCTGAGCGCTATTTTTAGAAATTTGGAAAACCTCGGAGTAAAGCGGGATTTTGTGTACCGAACCATCCAAAGGTAGCGTGACACCTGCTCGTTGGATGACCGGAAGAGATCCAGTCGTACTCGTACAGTGCGTACAGTGCGTACAGTGTGTACTCGTACAGTGCGGACTGCACGAGTTGGTAAAGTGGTCAGGGAACGGATTAGACGAAAATCACAGCGCTCTGTACGTAATAGGTCGCAGATCTGAATGTTTCGAGATCGTTAATGCACAATATACTGCAAAATGATCTCGGATTCCAAGCTTTCAAGAAACGTAAGGTTCACGGAGTTTCGGAATCTTCCAAGCAGAAACGACTCGAAAGAGCAAGTCTGCTTTTGTTTTTTGAAGAATGTATCTTTTCCGACGAAAAGTTATTCGTCTTGCAACAATCCCACACTGAACGACAGATTGTGGGCTCTCTCTTCGAGAACTGTTCCAGAGAATGATAGGAATATTCCACGGTTCCAAAGTGCTGCATCAGTGATGGTTTGGAGATGATCACTATGTGTTTCAGTAGGACGGAGTGCCATTGCATACTGCAAATCTCGTTCAGGGCTGGTGCCGAGAAAATTTAACAGAATTTTTGGACAAGAATGAATGGCCTCCCAGTTCACCAGATCTGAATCCCTTGGATTATTTCGTTGGTCATACATGCTGGCGAAAGTAAATGACCACAGGGCGTCTAATATGAACCAATTCAAAACCGTAATCAAACGAATTTGGGACGAAATGCCGATGGAAGTCGTGCGTGCCTGTGACGGTTTCGAAAAACGTCTGGAGCTGGTCAAGAAGGTTGAAGACGGTGTTATTCCAAAACGTAAGCTGTAGTTGATCAGTATTATATTGCAATTGAATGGATAAAGTTATCAATAAAATCTGGATTATCGATTTGAAATAAATAGAGTTTTATTTTGTATGAGAATATATTGGACACGGTGTAGTAGAGACAAAATTAAAAATTCCCTTCACATGTCTTATAACAGTTGTCTAATATTTATTCTTAAGGTTTTTTTTAAAGGATTTGATTTTTAATCAAAAGGTTCCATTTTGGCGTAATTGGTGTTGCCTATTTTGGATTATTGGTGGTGAAAGTATTGAATACGTCTACAGTTTTTCATACAAAATTGTCATGTTTGACTTTTAATATGTCAGCACTCAAAGGATGGATTGAGCTGAAATTTTGAATGTAGCTCAGAAGTAACCTGAATTTTTAACCGTTTAACCAAACACAGTTTTCAAAATCACATTTCATTTTTAGAAATGTTTAAAACATTCATTTTCTTTTACAAAAATGAACAATTTTTCCAAAGAATTCATTCTTTTAGAACATTTCAATTTTAAATTATTTAATAACTAAATTTTTACTAGATCTTCTAACATGGCGAATATGATGCCATGTTGATGACTGTACTTGATATAACTTTCATGTTACCGGCGTCCGTGGTGTAGTGGTAAGCGTGACTGCTACTTTCCACCCCAGTGGGTCTCTATTCAATCCCAGACAACGTCGGTGGTTTTTTGAGGCGAAAAAATCTGGTCACGTCTTCCTTCGGAAGGGAAGTAAAGCCGTTGGTCCCGGCTCATAGTCATGAGTCGTTGGTTAGGGTCCAGGTGGTGGAGTCGGTGATTGTCACCATGTGAGGAAATAGGCCGGCGGAAAATAAATAATAATAATAAAAAAAAACTTTCAAGTTTTCGGAGTTGGGAAGGAATCAGTATCAGCCGACATAATTTTGAAGATATTTAAAACGCGTAATTCACAACCAATCCAAATTTTGATATAAATTCAAAATGTTCATTGACTCAATGTTGTTCTTTGTAGTTTTAAGATTTTTTAGTTTCAACTTGATTGTATACAGATTCAGGTCTATTCTCCGCCGGATGAGTTGAGACGTCTCAAGAGAATCAAATAAGGTGACTAAATTCTCCATAACTAAATTTCTTATGCGATAACAGCGGAAATCAAATTGATAACTGGGATAACAGAACTTGTTTCATATATGATATCAGCTTGTTATTTTTCTATGCTAGGGCAGGCCCCCTCCAGACTAATTGTCTAGCTCCGCCAATGGCATTATTTTCAGTTCGTAGCTGTGCAGTTTTACGTCTCTTTACGCATTCTAAACTCTCACTAAACGGGAGTTTTTACGCCCTCTTTCCTCACTACTCGACGACGGAAATTTGTTAAGTACAGGTTGTGGTAGAACATAAACCTTACTGAAATAATCGTGCTTAAAAAAACATTTCTCCTTCCGCATATACTTTTGCCAGAACAATCTGGAATATTTACCCAGGTTACACGCACAATTTAGGATTTCCGATCGTATATCTTCAACATCGTCAGGAGCATAACGAGACATTATTTCTTGCGTGATTGAATCAGTTTTCGATTTTACATCACCATCAACTGATTTCCACACTCGAAATATATCTCAGTTCTTCGATTAATCAGAATTGTGTTTTTTTTTTCAACTGAGATTTGATCTTGCAGCAATGATTTGAGAACTTTTTTTTCTCACTACGAAGGTGAATAATCACCAAATTTTTATCATAATTTTTCGTTTTTGCGCCTTTGGCAACAGTGTGCATTGGGTCGGTACCACTCCAACACGTTTCGGGCCTAGTAGCTGGATGCTAAATCAGGCCAAAGCAGTGTTGTTCCTTTGTGATTCCTCATGAATGGCAAAAGACCCTTTTTAAGGCACTCTTCCATGTAAATCGCACCGCTGATTGTTCCGGAAGTGATGAAGGGAGCGCTGATTTCACCACATCCGCAAATCGCCGCCATATCAGGAACTTCTTTGCAAATTGCGTGTGCGGCGCAAAAATTCTCCGTAATGTGTTTTTTTTATCAGGTGAAAATGGGAAAAATAACCAAGATGCTACAACAGGAGGATGCACGTTTTGTTGAAATATTCTGTAAATATTTTGATACTAATTTTGTAATTATATTTGCAGGCATCCTGAGATATAGTCTGTTTTTTCACTGCGATGAAGACGGTGCGGTTTATGTTTCTGGCTTGAAATTCAAAAACAGGAAAATGTATAAGGATTTTTTGCATCAGCAAATAATCTAACTGACAAAGCTGGTTTTATCACTATCGAAACTAGATTCGAAGCTATTTCAACCAAAATTCCAGCACAGCCAAAAAGGACCAAACTCCGTCATGGCAACAGAACACTTCACAAGTAGCACACCACGATCACAATTAGTTGCAGCAACTTGATTATGACTAACAATGGTAAATTTATGTTTTCTAAACATAATTGTATCATGTGTGCTACTAGGGTTGACTTGTATGACAGCGTTTGGTAACTGGTCGGATTTATTTTATGTCAACCGAGTTTTTCAGTTAGTTTGATATATTGTGAGAAAGGGCTGCAAAATGGTGAGTAGACAAGTAGACAACCCCCCCTCCTTCATACAATGTCATAATTTGGATAATCAGTGGTTATTTAAGCTTGATCAAGTCTAACCGAGAGGAGAGCCCATTGCTGTCTGACTTAGTTTCCGTGCTACAATGGGTGGTAGTTTATATCATACATCATACATCAAATTTGATATATTGTAAGAAAGTAAAATGGAATTTAACGAAATTTGGGTTGTTCCATGTTGAACCAGGCAGACTACCGAGCGTTCAGAAGATAAAAAATCGGTTGAAATTCAGCCGAGTTCGGTATTACATTCTTATTGTGTTGGTATTGAACCACCTTTGGCGTCATCACAATCATACCTTAAAATTGTGTAGTTCGGGATACTGAACATAATATTAGGGCTTAAGTGAGTTTCCGTACACGCAAAAAATCCTTGAACTGAATTTATGAATTCGAATCGAAAACAAACAAAAATACACCGTGAACTGAATCACGTAATCAACGTTTAAAAAAAAAATTCTGAAAACGTCAACTAGTTCACGATGCGTTTTCATTTTTGGGAACGTTTTGTTGTTTGTAACTACTATCATTTTCATCATTTTTTTTTTACTATCGATGCATGTGTTGTTGTTGTTGTTTAATTTTTATTTTATAGGTGACATCTATGGTTTGGTAATTTTTTGGAGGTCTAATCGTCATTTTGAGTGTGATGAGTGTGTTTGTTCTTGTTGACTTTGTTTCTATGAATGTTTTTTTATGAGATCTTCTGCTGATTTTCTGCGTGCCATGTGTGATAGTTTTCAACATTTTCGATCTGCCGTGGCGCTTGTGGGGCATGCTCCAGTGGTGGTCAATTTCCTCTTGATACTTCGTTTTCTGTTGACGTGTGAGGGGTTATGGAGTTCTCTGCATCTCTCTTAGGTGTGTGTTGGAATAACTGCTGTGCTATGCTTATTTGTTTTGCACAATTTCAGCATTGCATTTTTAATTCTAATTTTTAAATTAAAAATGTATTTCTGATTTTCAACTACTATTCCATAATAAGGGGTTTCATGCCGCTTATATGTGGTGCAGAATTTTATTTATATATTTTAGTATAAAGGTATTAAAACGGTCCTCAAACTCGATATTTCAACGTATATGTGTATTCCATTGAGGTAAACCTCCCGTAGATGTTAGTGGCCCCAGCCGCATCACTACGGTTGGTTTAAATCGGTTCTCAAACTAGAAATTTATACATAATCCATAAACCACTCATTCTTGAATCCTAGAGTGTTTGAGCTGTTAGTGGAATGCCTGTAACTAGAAATTAGAAGAAAAATTAGTATTTTCCTTTTAATTCCAACCACCTTTGCTAATCTTGTCAGATACGCGTATTGCGTCAACAATGTGCAGACTTCTTCAAGGTCTCGTACTAATAACTCGACTTATTAGTACGAGACACTGAAGAAGTCTGCACATTGTAGACGAAATACGCGTATCTGTCAAGATAAGCAAATGTAGTTGGAATTAAATGGAAAATACTAATGTTTCTTCTAATTTCTAGTCACTTATTCTTGTGAGTGGCCTCAATAACATCCTAAATAGTGGTTTAAATTGCTCCTCAAACTCAATGTTTAAACATATGTTTCTATTCTACTCAAATAACCACCCACCCTTGTGAGTGGCCCCAACAGTATCCTTACTGTTGGCTTAAATCGATCCTCAAACTCCATATTTCAATGTATTTTTGTATTCACTTGAAATAAACCACCCACACTTGTGAATAGCCCCAAAAGCCACTTTACTGGTGGTTTGAATCGGTCCACAAATTCGAAATTGCAATGTTTTATTTTATTCCATTGTTTGTTTTTATTAATCATTTATTTGTACAGGCTCATTGATCCATTAGTAGTGGCCTCAACAGCAACCGTATTGTTGGTTTCAACCGGTTCTCAAACTCGATGTTTTAAAATATTTTTGTATTCTACTCGAATAAACTACTCACACTTGTGGCCACTTATTGTTGATTTGAATCGGTGCCAAAATTTGAATAATTTTACAGTGCATCTCTGTCCTGTAAATAAACCAGGAACATTTTAAAATGTTTTATTCGCTACCGATGTCAGTTGAATTTAGCACAGCGTTTACCAAAACGGATTCCGCTGCAAACCAAACCATTTTCTCAAAAATCCCAGTGATTTCTCGCGGAAGTGCAGAGGTGTTCTCGACTTCCTATCAAGCGAGTATCACGTCAACATATTCCTACTCTTTCCTTATTTAACCTGCATTCGGACGGAGCCAGCACCGGTATTGCCTTAGTTTGGGATCACCAGTTTTTACACATTGAGGATGTATGCTAGTCCAAAGCATCAACTGTTGGTTCTCTGTGTAATCACAGCTGATCTGGCAATAACGAAGTAGCAACCTCGGGCAGTTAATCATGCTTATGCTCATGTCCAGGAACATCCTAATCAATTCTTCCGAAGCTTATAGAGGACCGTTCTGCGGAACGAATTTACCATTTTTACCAAGAAAGGTAGGAGCGTTTACACCCACCTAGAGAACCATGACACGTCGCTTTGTTGCAACTGGTTGCTGCTCTGGTGGAGGGTTGGGATACCATCCTTCTGGAACAGTTGTCGATCATCTTCTTCCGGAAGGTTTCTTCTAGATCCTTCCTTCAGAACTTGCTTATTGCCTCCCGCTTGAGGCAATTCCTGTCCGATGCCATGTGCCTGTTAATAAACCTGCCGCCATCACTATAGACGGGAAAGCAGCGGGTCCTTCATGAACTCAGTCGACAAAGGCGCAGCTACAAAACAATACCATGCTGGAGTTGACTGGGTTCGATTCCCGGCCTGGTCTAGGAATTTTTCCTTAAGTAAAGTTTCTCGACTCCCTAGGCACAGGATAAATCGTGCCTGACATCGAAAGCTTTCAATTAATAATAGTGGAAGTGCATTTAGAACACTAAGGGCATCTTCAGCGGTGGTTTATATTGTGAACAATTTTGTACTTGATGTGCATCAGCAAAACTTGAATAGAACCAGATAAAATAGACCAACTTCACGTTCCCCGCACAGGCGTTAGATTTTTTGTTGTTAAGCCCCCCAACACCTGCTATCCTGTCAATCATTGAACATCACAGATCAGAAGTTTTGTTTCAGAGATCGGAAATTTTTCACAATGTTTTTACCATTGGTTTGACCAAATCATGTTTACTGCCAGTAGTGCATCGTTAGCAGACAACGAGGAATACTTGCTCTTTCGTTTGACTGAAAGTAAATGTGTGAATGCATGCATTTAATTGAAACGCTAATTGTGACCAATCCATCAATGAACCGATTGCCATCAAATTAGTCATAAAATCCACAACCGTCAAAATTTCCCCATTTCAAACTAGTCAGCATTTTCCGAAAACTGCTGTCACTGTTAAAAACTAAGAGAACCGTTTGTTATTCAGGAATTAATTGAAAAGCAATTCGCAGGTACCGGAAGAAACTTAAGGTAATGATTAGTGTCCGAGGCGAGCAACACCACTTTCTGTCCAGTGCCAGCATCACCCGCGCCAAACATGGCCAATTTTCGGCTAAAAAGCTGAAATTTTACTCATTAATTGGTATTATCAAGCAGCGCGTAGCGTTTTGGAACTGTATTTTTCTTGTTCCAAATTGCTGCAAGAATAGATCAAAACATATACCAGTTTTAAGATGATGCAAAATAGATCCGGTATAAAACAAAATTTACAACACCGGTGCAGCGGTGTTTTTGTGTTCGGTCTAAAAAAAAAATCCCATCCGCGAGTTGGACCACCGTTGAAGATTCCCTAAGTTGAGAGCAAGCAATAAGCAAATTGTGAAGGTAATAAGATTGAAATGCTAAAAGAAGAAAAAATGCCAAGGATCAGCAAGGGTAGACCCACTAGCGAGGAATACCGAAGAATATATCGACATGGAGTTTTCATAAGGGCCAATGTCGCAAACGTAAACAATGGCTTCTTTTGCGAATTTCTTGAAAATGCTAACTTGCTCAAGTAAACTACCACTTCTATTATAAAGGGGAACTCCTGTTCTGTACAATCATCGTCATAATTCACTATGATTAAGTTAGCATTCTCGAGAAATTTGCGGAAAAAGTCATTGTTTACGTTTGCGACATTGGCCCTTATGAAAACTTTTTGTCGATATGTTCCAAATGATGGTATATGTCTTCAATCCTACCAGTGCTGAACTAATATTTACATCGCACAGTTCACCAAGCAACTCGCCAAAACTAAACCCAAATGAGCGGGAGATAGTTTCTCTCCCATGTAGGTGATTTGGGAGTGTGAATAGACAGTTCGTTGGACCATTTAAGCTATCGGTAGTATATGAGCACGATCAAGCGCACATTCTTTTGCCAGTCAAGGTGGTGCATTCGTTCCTGCCTTGACCTACTATGCATGGGGATGCTTGGCAAAAGATTGTGTGCTTGTTTCGAAATACTACCTCACAATGCCCTCGGCTCAATTTCAAGCTACTTCTATTAAATTTTTACAGCCTGCCGTGCGCCAACGGAACTGTCAATACTTTCTCTTAACAACTTTGTTCTAGCAAAAAAAAGTGCTACTCCTAGAGCCTCGTGGTGATGAGAAATTATTTCCTTCTCAAACAACATCATCATTCATAACATGTTTTATTTTATTCCCTGAAAGCTTGAAGATGATTGGTGGAACGGGCGAACATTGCTGAATATTTGTGTGTGTGTCGCAATTTGATTCCGTACACCCTTTAGTCAAGCGATATCACCCTTCTTAGTATGCAATTGCAACAACTCTCCCTGGATCTCATTGATCTTAAACTATAAAATCAACCCTGTAAAGCATACCGCATATTCGATAACTCGGCCATCAGTTTCATCTTCAATCACTTATTGAAGCAGTGGCCTTCTGATAGGATTACTGCACGGTTTACACGGAACTGGACAACGGTGTGGAAGAACATCCACCACATACCACTGACATCTGATGATAAGTCCATATTTTTTCTTCTGGTTAATGGGAAATTGAACTACCTGCTATTTCGACAAGAAACAAGAGACAACCTATACTGTCAACCATGTGGGAAAACGGAAACTGTAAAGCATAAATTTTCAGAATGTCCCATAGTAAATAACCTGTAGCGGGCAACCGGTCGGAACATTCTTGTTTCAGCTCAGCTAAACAAAATAATTTAAAAAAATTTACGCTTTGCTATGATAAATTGTGATAGAAGATTAAAAAGAAAGTTACTTAATATATTTATTAGATACATAATGAACAATTTAGAAGTTGCTGAACAACTTAGAAGTAATGAACCACTTATTAGTTACATGACGATGTGTTCGTAAAACGGTAAATAAAGCATTTAAAAAAAACTATCTTTAATTTATGAAGTCAGCATAGAAATCCCTCCGAGAACAATCGTAAAATTACTGACCTGCATCTGAAATATATATAAATACAATGGAAAACCGAAAATTTAATTAAATCCTTCTCTGTTTTTTTATTCCAGCCCTCCAAATCAGTGTGCATCGGTTTGACAACGAGTCAGACGCTCTACAGCTTCACCTTTACTGGGGTACTTCTACGGATGAAGCGGGCGATACACTATATGTGGTGAAGGTTCATCACATATTTTCGGACAAATGCACCATGGAGCACACCAAGTTCGAAAATCAACACGATATAGCCTGCGCTCCAATAGTGACGGAAACGGTAAGGTTCAATTCAATTTAAAATAACTCGTTTGTCGTAAATGCACGCAAGCATAATCATTGCTTCCATGTTCGTATATTTTGAAAGATTTTAATCAGCATGACCACGTCAATTAAAACATCAATCATGATTATACTTAGCATTGGAGCTAAGTATGAAACTGACATGAAACTATTAAATGTTTACTAGGGTGGGACTCGGTTGTATTTAGAAAAACTCAAAATGATTTGTGATGAAGAATTACGTCTTCTTATATTATAACAAAAAACCAATATCGGTGGAGTTACAGTAGAACATTGTCTAATCGGAATGAAATTTATTTACAATATTAGTAAATGGAGAGGTTTTTTTTATTTTATTTTTTTAGAAAAGTTCTCATTCGGAACAATTTTAGATAGCAATGTTTTCATTTTGAATGTACATCAGTGGTGTTAATGAAATAATTAAGGGGAAGAACCGATTACTCTACATCAGGAATATACACACTTAGATTTGTTTACAGAAATCTGTAAATTTTTACCGAATTCTCAACAGCTGAACGTTCGGTAATCCGATTTTACGGATTTCGGTGAAATTTTACAGATATCTGTAAAAACTTTACCGGATTTCGGTAAAATTTGACCGAAATCCGTAAAATTAGATTACCGAACGTTCAGCTGTTGAAAATTCGGTAAAACTTTACAGATTTCTGTAAAAAAATCTAAGTGTGTAGATTTTATAAAAAAGAGTAGAATTCCAATTTGTTTTGAACTGTTCGTGATTAGAAAATTTTCAAGAAAACTGAACATAAATACTGAAATTTAAAACTAAACCTTAACATTCTCAACTTGCATGGTCATGGTTTCACGTCAGTTCTTGTACATCTGAGCCCCAGATCGAAACTAATTCGTGTTTTTACCCGTGTTAAATTGGATTTTTTGTGGCGTTTAAGTTATTATTGTACCGTTCGTCCCTGCGGAATGAAGTTTTTTTTTTGCTTTCGTCCGATTCCTAGTCGCGTAAATAATTTGGTTTTTAATTCGTACGTACTATGTCATTCTGCCTCATCGCGTTTCGGTCGTATCCCAACCAACCCATTTCCTGCTGTTGAATAACCAGCCTACTGTCTGTCATTCCCATCGAACAAAACCCGTCCCGTCGTGCTAACGAAGGAAATAGCTGTGTGTGTGCATGTGCATACACAAATGTTGTTTCCTAAAACAACTACGATGAACGGAAGAAAAAAATGCACTGCGAAACAATCACTGGCATTGAATTCGTTTCATGGCGTAGATACTGTAGTTGCATGTTCCATATAACATGTGCGAATTTGCTTTTTTGGGATATTTCACGCCACAATGAAATATCTGGCTCTAGAAGTGTGACAAGTGGGCCGAGCTATTTGAGAATTCATCTCCGTTCGATAACTAAAGTGACCGACGAAAAATCACCACTCCTGTCTCTCACTAAGGCAATAGGCAATCTGCACACTGAAATAAAACAGTTGTCGCATAAGCACGGGCCTTGCATTCAGCCACCATCGGTTAAGAACAAAAAGTAACCAAATGCCACAATGTAAAGTCTGTTCCAGTCTGCGCTAAGCCAGCGAACAGATTTAAACTCTTCCTGTCTCGCATATGACCGGATTTTACCAACGAGGATATTTCGACAATGGTGAGAGTGACAAAGAAAAACCGACACCAGCAACATTACCTTTGTTTTTTTTTCGAAGTCGAACACACTGGATCCATCGACATAGCCGGAAGGAAATATGTTCCGTGAGTTTGAAGGCTACCCTGCACCTTTTTTTTCGGAAACCGCCACCTGCTTATTTGACGCCAACGTCTAGTACACCGCCTCACAGTGTGGCAGCGAACCCAGTAGCGTGGCCAAAATCTCAAACACCGCGTGTATGCTTGCTAAAGTTTTGCAGTCTTGGAGAAAGTTGTTCAGTTGAAAAAGCGCCATCTTTTGAGGTTTTTGATTAGTTCCTATTTCTCCGCATAGGGGCGCTCGAAGTTATCTTTTTAACATGGCGCCCTAAAGGGATGTTTTTTCCGACAAAGTTGTTTATTATATTATGCTGAGAAATTATGTCGACGAATTTTTGAACCTATCTTACACAGATAACTTCATCATTGACTCAACTTTTAAAAAATATCGCCTTAAGTCGTTTTCACTATTTTTTAGCATATAAAGATCTACAATATGAAATGTAAACGGAGCAATATTGTCGAAATTCTGCTACTTGTTCATTTCAAACACATTTTGCGATATACAGGTTTTACGGAATCAAATTGCACCACTTTTAAATGGCTGTAACTTTTTACCCGTTGGGTATTTTCTATTGACATTTTGGGTAGAATTAATTCAACGTGTATTTGCTTACGCACTGTGTTCAGTTTCACTAGCAGATGTGTAATCGTTGCAAGATGGAGTTGAAGAACAGCAGCGGCACATAGAATGGTGCACGTACCTCGAAAATCCGGATCTTCTCATCGGAGCCATCAGAAGGAAGCTGGGGATGGTACATTCTAGGCGGTGTCCCGTGTTTTTGAAATCAGTTACCACGGTCGTTTAGTACATCGACTCGGAAAGGAAAAAAGTGGGAAAATGGATCTCCGTACCAGTGTTAAGGATCATAAGCGGATAGTTCAAGCTTTCAAGAGGAATCCCACTACAGTTCAGTTCGAGATGTGTGCGAAGAAACCGAATCTAACCAAAACTTTCGTGCAAGATGCGAAAAAACATTGAGGACTACACACGTACAAAGTCCAAAGAGGCGCTGTCATCGCGATGTTCTGGCAGAATACTGTAGAGTAAAACACCACGTGCACGGAAGCTCTACACCAGATGTTGACGAAACCACATTCTGCTGACGATGCTGTTGGTACAGGAAATAAATTTCTCACCACCACATTGTAGGCTCTCAAGGTAGTACAGCATTTTTTTGCTAGAACAAAGTTGTGAAGAGAAAGTATTGATAGTTCTGAAATTCAAGCTCTACCACGGCATTGCTGAAAATTTCATAGAAGTAGTTTTGAAATTGAGCTGGAGGGCATTGGAGTGGAGTGATGCGTTAAGTGTCAAAGCAGAAGTCGTATGTCAAGAAAAATAAGCTCAAAAGGAGGCGGGAATAGTTTCTCTCCCATGTAGCGGGAGTTTGGGAGTACAAGTAGACAGTTCGTTAGAACGACTAAAAAGCGCTATCGGGTAGTAGTTATGAGGCACGATCAAGAGTCATAGATTTTTGTCAGTCAAGGTGGTCCATTCGATCATGCGCTTGAATCCACCCCGCATGGGGATGCTTGGCAAAAGTCTTCAGTGTTTCCTGTTTCGGAATACTGCCTCACTCAGCTGCTTCCTCCTGCTCAATTTCAAAACTACTTCTATTCAACTGTCACGGCCTGCACGCGTGACTAACGGAACGATCTAATGCTATTCTCTTCACAACTTGTTCTAGCAAAAAAATGCTGTTCTACTCCTAGAGCCTCATCGTGATGAGAAATTATTTCCTTCCTCAAAAACAACATCGTCACGGATCGTTACCCCGCGTATGGGAGAATACAACGGAAAGAACAATATCATGTGAAACCAGAGCTGCCCGTTGTGTATGTTGCGAGACGTTTGTAAAAGCAGACTTCCGGCAGCTTCCGGGACACCGGGTTTTCACTGCTCATCATAAATTCGATGTCACTGAGGACGTTTTTATGCAGAAGATGTCAAAGTTTGCCAAAAAATATATGGTTTGGCAAGCAATTTGATCGCGTGGAAAGCGGAGCACTCCCTTCGTGATAACTAGAACGGTCAATGGGCAGGTGTACATATCTAAAGGAATGCCTCCAAAAGCGTCTACTTCCTCTTCTGAGGTCACAGACGATGATCCTACGATTTTCTGCCGGAATTAGCCTCGTGCCATTACTCGAAAGAGTTTTTGGAGTGGTACAAGGCAAAGGAGGTCAATTTCGTGCCGAAGCATCGCACCTAGAACTGCGACCAATTGAAAAGTACTGGGCCATCATGGAAGCAGACACTTCGGAGGCATCCTGAGGAAGTGAAATCGGAAGAAGACATGAAGAAAGGACCTTATGAGTAGCGTAAAGAAGAAGGTTCGTGCATTTGGATATGGAAATTAAAATGAATAAAACAAACATGGGAAATTATTCATAACATGTTTTATTTCACTCCCTGAAAGCTTGAAGATGATTGGTTGAACGGGCGAATTTTGCCGAATATTTGTGTGTGTCGCAATTTGATTCCGTACACCCTTTATCATACATGAACATAAATATATTTGGAAATAACAAGTACTTTGAATATAGCAACAGGTAGCAGCCAAATTTTTGGGAGCTTAGTGTACAGGAAACAGCAGGGATGTTTGTAAAATATTATTTTAATATATTCAGATTTATTTCTTGCATCCTGGCTATATTTTTGAAACCGTGATAGCAGCAGAACCAGTGTGCGTTGTGTAATAGCATGAAATCCCACAATTAAACCCTTTAAATAGGCAACTCATCGCTATGTGACATTGCACGAAGTTAACAGGTGGTTTTGCTCACAAAAGTAAAAAGACTAAAATATCTCAAATTTTTTTTTTTACTTATTTATTTTCCGTCGACCTATTTCCTTACATGGTGACAATCACCGACGCCAGGGAGACGACTCCACCACCTGGACCCTACCTAATGACTCATGACTATTAGCCGGGACCAACGGCTTTACTTCCCTTCCGAAGGAAGACGTGACCAGATTTTTTCGCCTCAGAAAAACCACCGACGTCGACTGGGATTGAACCCAGACCCACTGGGGTGCCAGTAGCAGTCACGCTTACCACTACACCACCGACGCCGGCATCTCAAATTTTGATGCATAATCACGGTCATAATTAGTTATAGTAACTTGATTATGACTTAGCAAGACATATTTATGTTATCTCAACAGAATGGCAA